>JANHFM010006214.1:38782-51143 GCA_032468115.1 Grayia smithii | reverse complement strand
CTTTAAGACTTGTAGACTTCAGCTCCCAGAGTTCCTCAGCCAGCTGAGCTTCGGAACTCTAGGAATTGAAGTCCTCAAGTCTTAAAGTTGCCAAGTTTGGAGATCTCTGGTCTAAGCATTGTGTGGACCCATTTTACCACATGTTGCATTCTCTCTTCTTGGCTTGGACAGGCTTTTATTTCAAAGAAACATTTTTATGAGTGTGTTGTTCATTTATCTTGTGGACCAAAGCCACAACACAACGTTTGATCTACCCCATTTTCAAGTTATTCACCCATTTGTCTTTAAATGATCCCACACCAAATGAATTAAAATTATCCCACAATAATCTGCTTGATCACAATTACATCTAAAGGAAGTAACCGACAACTGTTCAACTTTATGTATTGGTAATATATTTCATTTCTTATTCTTTTCTTAGGGACAAAGTTGCATGAGAAAATTAGGCACATTAAGCCTGAGAAAATAATGAGCCAAAAGACACATTTTATATTTTTAACAAGAATTCTCTTGCTACCAATTAGAGACATTCTTAATTCAGGTATTTCAGCATTATCAGGCAGTTTTATATAATAGTGTACAAGACAATTTTTGATAATAATTTAAGGCCATTATGGATATGCAAAAGATTAATACATTTTAATTTCCAATAATGTGACAGACTCCAGTTCTCAGAAGAGAGCATAACCAAGAGAAAAAAAAAGTTTGATGTTTTAATTATGCTCTAAAAAAATGCTGAATGTGATATAAAGTAAAGCTAAAGGAGGTGGGAGGATGTCTCTCTCGGCTCCCTTGGCACACACAGGAATAGACTACAAGCCAGGATATGGCAAACACATTTATTTCACTGTGAGGCAATGAAACAACCAAGCTCAAACTGATTGAAGCCAGCGTTGAGAGCTTCCGCCTCTCCACGTCTTTTCAAGCCGCACAGGTTGCAGCGGGTTGCAGCGCCCAATCAGCATTCACAGTAGTGAGACCCGCTTTCTTTCACAGAAAAAAAGGACCTAACATTAAAAATGTAAAATGGAATAATAGGAAGGTTGGTAATAACACTGTTAATCAAATAGTTGTTTTATGTTAAGGAGGACAATAAGGAAAAGTAACATGTATTGATTACAAGCCTTTCATAAGAAAAAAAAAAAGGATACAGCTTTTAAGGGTGCATCCAGCCTGAAAGAATGGAAAATAGAAAAACGTTTTTAAAAAGTAAAGAAAGTCATGTAATGTCTTGAATATTATATTTAAGATTATCCAGATCACTACACTAAATCTCCTTGGATTTAAAACTTCCGGATTAATGCATTGACCTACGAGTCTCTGATGGAATATGCAATAAGTTCAAAAGCCAGCTGGATATTTTCAGTCCAGATGAGGCTCTGGAGATTAATCCTGATGGCCCAAGGACCAGTTTCTTCAGTGAGATTGAGAGACATTGTTTCTAAGGGAAACAATGAATGAGAACCTGAGTGGTTTGAATGACCTGAGCCAGATGTATGGAAGTACAGTAATGTAAACGAATAATGGTAAAGAAAGGAGTGGAAGAAGCAGATGGAATTCCCACCAGTCCTGTATGTCTGTCATACAGGGCAGAAGAAACTGAAAGAAAATGAAAAGAAATCAGTCAAAGTTGCAAAGTTTTAGAAGGGAAAACCTGGGCCAGAACTATTATGGAGAACTATGTCAGACATAAAAAAAATGTTTTCCTTCTTTTTTGATAAAATAAAACAGAGAATAATATCTAATAATATCTAATAAGTATGCACCATATAATATATGCATTAGTTAAAAATTAAAGTACTCCATTCACCAAGTGCAGGAATAGCAGTACTTAAAACAATTTACACCAGCCAGTTCAAAATGTCTAATCAAGCAAATAGGTCATATCTATTTTTAAGTGCTGCTGGCTCTGAGGATAAGGTCATTCTCTTTCAGCACTAGTGGAAGATGGAGCTTGCTTGTTATCAATTACTCATTCCTGCATTATTCCATGCAAAAAGAACACTAAAAAATTACAGGTGGTCCTTGACTTTACAACCACAGTTGAGTCCAAAATTTCTGTTGCTAAGTGAAACGTTTGTTAAGTGAGTTGGCCCCATTTTACGATATTTCTTGCCAAAGTATTAAGTGAATCATTATAATTGTTAACTGGTGTCATTAAGTGAATCTGGCTTCCCCACTGACTTTGCTTGTCAGAAGATCACAAAAGGGGGATCGTGTCACCCCGGGACACTGCAACTATCATAAATATGAGTCAATTGCCAAGTATTCCATGTTTTTATTGTGAGCCGCCCTGAGTCCTTCAGGAGAAGGGCGGCATATAAATCGAATTAAAATAAAATAAAAAATAAAATAAATATCTGAATTTTGATCACATGACCATGGGGATGCTACAGTGGTGGGTTGCTCCCGGTTCGGGCTGGTTCGCGCGATCTGGTAGCAGTGATGCTGTGACATCACTGAACCGGTTCTTCCACCCAGGAGCTGGGCCCACCCACGCGCATGCCCGTACTTACGGTTGTCTGTGTTCTGCGGGCTCCGCGCATGTGCAGAATGCTTTTTTGGAGGGTTTTTCCCAAAAAATGTTACTGCACATGCACCCTGGTTTTTCACCTGGATCCGGAAGATTGGGCTGGGAATCCCCACTTTGGGATGGGGCGAGACGGCGACGACTTCTGTGCCTTGCCTGCGGCTGCCCGTGTTGCTGGAGCAAGTCGCTGGGCTCCGTGCAGTGCCCTGACCGGAGGTGGAATATTAATCATTGCCCACCTCACCAACCTTGACGGGGCGCGCTGCTTTCCATGGCCAGAGACTTTTCTTCTTTTTTTCCCCCTTGTTTAAAGCGGCCGCTCAGTCCTTGCCTGCCCTCTGATTGGGCAGCCGCTTAGCGCTTGCCTGCCTACCTGCCTGCCTGCCTGCCTGCCTGCGGCTGCCTGTGTTGCTTGAGCAGCTCGCTGGGCTCTGCGCGGTGCCCTGACCGGAGGCGAGATATTAATCATTGCCCACCTCGCCAACCTGCGCCTGCTTTCCGGAGGCTTTTCTTCTTCTTTTCCCCTTGTTTAAAGAGGCCATTAATTAGAGCGATTGCTCTGATTGGGCGGCTCCTCAGTTCCAGCGGGCGCCTCGCTGCCACATAATGGGCAAGGTGGGAAATGATTAATATCCCACCTCCCATCAGGACACCGCGCAGAGCCCAGTGAGTTGTTCCAGCAACACGGGTGGCCGCAGGCAGGCAGGCACGCAAGGGCAGAGCGGCCGCCCAATCAGAGGGCAGGCAAGGACCGAGCGGCCTCTTTAAACAAGGGGAAAAAAGAAGAAAAGTCTTTGGCCGTGGAAAGCAGGCACGCTCCATCAAGGTTGGCGAGGTGGGCAATGATTAATATTCCGCCTCCGGTCAGGGCACCGCGTAGAGCCCAGCGAGTTGCTGCAGCAACACGGGTGGCCGCAGGCAAGGCACAGAAGTCACCGCCGTCTCGCCCCATTCCAAAGCGGGGATTCCCAGCCCAATCTTCCGGATCCAGGTGAAAAACCAGGGCGCATGCTTCCTCTCCCCCGGATTGGGGGGTGGGACAGACAGAGAGAGGAGAGAGAAGCAAGAAGTGCAGCTGGACAGATCCTATCCTCGCCTGCGCGGCCTGAAGACACAAAAAAAAAGCCATCCTTCAAAAGACCAAGAGTGCAGGGCTGGTTCCCAGGCTGCTTACTGCGCATGCACGGAAGCACGCATTTGGCACACACGCGCCAAACACGCGCAAAGCGCGTGCATCATCAGAACCGGTAGTAAAGGTAAGTAAAACCCACCCCTGGGATGCTACTACAGTCGTAAATGGGAAAACTGATCATATGTCATTTTTTTTCAGTGACATTGTAATAGTGAATGGTCACTAAACAAACTGTTGTAAGTTGAGGGTTACCTGTATTCCAAATGTCAGGTTACAAAGATGGAAGACCTTCATACTTGCAATTTAGTGCTTGCACTGGTGGATGGCCCTTGACACTGTCTGTTTCAAGCCTCTGGTTACATTTGCTAAACTCTGCCCTGTCCAGGTTGGAAAGAGGGATTGGTAGATGTTTTTCCTACTGTCAGGTGATGGTTGGCAGGATGGGAAATAGGAAATTTACCCATTCTTTTCTTTAATGTGTTCTTCTTTAACAGAAACAGAACAGCACTATTCCTAGACTTTTCACTCTTACAAAACAAAATAAATCACTACTTACAAATTAACCCTTTCCATGAACAGCTTTCCCTTGTAAACCAGCCAGTACAAACAGGAATAGCATAGACTTATATACTGCCCCATAGTGCTTTATAGTACTCTCTGGGCAGTTTATAATGTCAGCATATTTACCTCAACAATCTGGGGCCTCATTTTATTGATCTCGGAAGGATGGAAGGCTGAGTCAATCTTGAGGCAGTCAAGATCAAATGCTTGCAATTGAGCATTATAACCACTGTGCCACCACATCTTATCTTAGCTTCCAGTGCCCTTTTAATGAATCAAAGTATATGTCTAAACCAGAGCTTTTCTTATCAGAGGGCACTAACTGTTTGTGTGTACAGCCAATACACACCCAATACACAGGAAAACCCTTTTGTTACAGGGTCACATTTGTCAGATTTCATCCAACATGTTAGCCATCATCCTTCCCTATCTAGTCACAATTTTAGCATCTGCATTCTCTCAACCAAAAATACAATGGGACTTCATCAATGTATTTAGTTGCTTACACACCTACTTGTTTGTTAACTTACTAATTTTCATCCTACTTTCAATCACTCCTTGCCTCAAGATCATATCACTTTAAGTTAAAAAAGAGAGTCCTTATTCTATGGTTGATAGGAAAGAAAGGAGAGATGCACAGTGGGTGAAAGGGAGGGAAAAGGAGTCATTGAACAATATGCTGAAGTTTATATGCAACTAAGGCTGACCCAATGTTCCCACTTTTGAAGGCCAGTTTTCCTTCTTGTTTCTTTGTCTAATGAAACAGGGATGACATCATCCCAGATAAATGTTGGAGCTTTTCTTTTCTCCTATTCCAGGTATTTCTCAACAATAGCTAAAAAAAAGTGTTCATTACAGGTCTGCCTTCTATTCTGGTAAAAAGGTCAATAGGTTTTCCCCTTACACTATGATTTTTATGGGAAAAGGGACCACTCAGTCTTTCAATGACTTTTGACCCACTACCTAATTAATAGACAGAATATGCTGCGTTTCACTTTCGCCAAATTCTGAACAAGCATAATATGAGCTTAGAAGGGCAAAACAAGTTTCTGTTCCTGCTTCTTTTCTGATTGACACTCAGTGACTTTGCCCAGGGACTCTATATAAATATTACATGGAGCTTTGCAACTAATCATCCATGCCCATTTCTACTAGGCTTGTTTTGATCATCTTGGACTACTTATTGCAAGAGCTAGTTGAGGATGAGTACAACTCTTTAAAACCTCTTGTATTTCTCATTGGCTTTCATGATTATTTTCAACTACCTACAGACATCCAGCTTTGGCATCGCTGTGTTACATCAGTTCCAAACTTTCCTGAAGACCAGGTTAAGAAGGTGGTACCATGAACTAGTGTTCAGCAATAAGACCATTATTACTGTATGTAGGTTTTAGTACTATTATTCAGTGTCTATATGAAATTGCTGGGAGAGATCATCTGGAGTAGTTTGACATATTAGCATTATGACACTAGGTTCTATTACTTTTGTTTTGTAACTCTAAAGGATGTATCAGTATCCTTTGACATTGTCATTCATAATTATGACGATGATGGAGACTAATGGAAACTAATCAAGGAGGGAACCAACCTAGAATTAAGGAGAAATTTCCTGACATGGAACAATTGATCAGTGGATTAATTGCCTCCAGAAGTTATAGGTTACAACTTTTGGAGTCTTAAAAACACTAGAGGTTTTTAAAGAAGAGATTGTACAACTATTTGTCTGAAATAGTATAGAGTTCCAGGCTTGAGCAGTGGGTTGGACTAGTAGACTCCAAGGTCCCTTCTAACTGTTATTAGTGAGCAAACAATGTTATATCATATGAAATTGAGGCTTTGGAATTGGTCTGCAGTCTATTCTTGAGTAGGTTGCACTCCTCTTAAAAGAGGAAGTCTGTACTAAAGAGTACAGGAGTTTTATTTGACAAACATTTGGCAGGTATGCTGCTCACTAAGGCATATTATGCCCATGGAAAGTCCTAGATTAGTTGTCAGTACTCTTCCTGATGTTCAGATTTGCAGAATTGCTGGATTTATTCATGCAGTTTAGATCACACCCAGTTTGGCAATGTTTTAACAAGGGAATGAGTAAGGTGTTATTGTGGTTTCCAATCCATCAGATGTCTCTGTTCAAAGTGTGAAATTTGTTCCTTTCTTATTACAACAATTCTTTCTTGGAATTTATGAGGGGGAAACCATTTTAAGCCCAGTTTTTAATAGCATATATAAAGAAAATAGTAAAGGACTGCATTCTGAGATAACTGGAAGTAAAGCTTGAGATTTAATGTGATTCTTTTCCTGTAAGCCTTTTCTCCCTTGCATCTAACTATAGAGCAAATATGTCCCAGAAACCTCTTTTCTGAAACATTTTCATGTTATTGTCATTTCATTCCTTTCCTCTACTGAGACAGCCTTAAGTCACCTTTATCACACTCATTTTATAAAGTGTATCCTTTGTTACCACACCACAGATTTTGCCACAGAAACAATTGGACTTGCTTCACTGACCTTTCAGCTTTTGGTGACCCTTGGGGTGACCTATAGGGTCAACACTATTGGCCACTTTAGAATGTGCAGACAGCTCTATACTACTGCAATCTTTTGACACTGTATTCCAAGGCCATTCTATTTTGTCAGCAGGAAAGTTCAGTTCATTCCAATTATCCCTCTGTATTCTCCAGGTCACCAAAATGGCCCCCAACTTTGAGACACAGGTGCACTTGAATAGTAGGATTCCATAGTGAAATGGGAGAGAGGGTTATTCATCTACTCTGCAACTTTCCCCATGCCTGCTTAGGAATATATGCTTAACAGTCTCTTGGAATAGTGTTAATTCATGTACAAAGGAGTCTAATTGTCCCTTATAATTGGGCTCCCTTTGACTGCACCTACACAAAACATTTGTGCAAGATTGGAACACATTTTGACAGATGGCTAACCCCACTAGTCTACTTTTTTGTCAAAATTTTCCTTTTCCGCAACCCCAGCTCCATAGCATGGTAAGGAAAGCAATTGATATGTATTTTTCTAAATAAGGACAGCAACATTTGCCAGTGGCAGGGTAGGACCCGTAACTAGGAAAAGAAACATTATGACAGTGAAACTATAGCAGTAATTTTCTGCATCTCAAGGACTGGAGGATAGCATTTAACTTGGTCACAAAGAAATCACAAATGAGAAATTGCCTTAGCTTTTGGAGCCTAACTGGCAAATGAGTGAAACCAAATGAACAAAAAATCCTTAAAAACTCTGGACTGATGTTTGTCAACAGGAGCATTATGAGGAAAAATACAGAGACATCCAAAACATTCAGATAGTTGCTTGTGTCTCCTGTTTTTTGTGAGGTGTTTTGTTTTTTTGTTTGCAATGGTTACACTTATATTAACTTTAATATAAATGCTAATGTAGTTTCATATCTGCTTCAGTGATCATTTACTATGGAAATTTAATATTTGGTCACTAGTTTTCATAGATATATTTAAGTGCTATGTTAAATTTATATAGGTGTTTTTCTTCTAGTCTTTTACAAATAGTCAGATGACCATTTTAGACCTGCTCTGTAAAACATGAAAACTTTAATAGTTGTAAAAACAGCTCTTCAAGAACTGCAACTTGTTGTGCAATGCATTTGTTAGAGTAACTTGAATATAATGGTTGCTTCATATGTAACACTCATTTATAGTCCCATTTTAAATAAAAAGCAGCTGAGATTATTCCTTTTACAAAATTCCTTCAAAAACTACAAATTTCACAAATTCCTGATAATAATATGTTTATATCTTATATCCAATTTATTGGGAAAAAAGAATTTCATTTTTCTCTTTAGTAGTTATTTTTGAATTTATTTCAAATATATTCCCTTCTACCTCCTCCTTCTTAAGCTGACTTGTCACAAGATAGCAGAGGATGATGTCGGTAATTTATATCATGTATCTTCATTTTTGAGTATCCTTCCTGGCTGGTCACACTTCTGAACTGAAAAAAAAAGTTGGATAGAGTGTTCTCTTGGGATTTAACTGAAGTGTAAAAATCTATAGAAAATGCAGACTTCTGAGGAAATGTTAGGATATACACACAAACCCTTTGGCTACATTATGATTAAGATAAATACAGATATACTCTACCTTACCCATGAAACTTTCTCAAAAGTTTTATTTTCTTATGAAAAAAGAACACTTTTTCTTTTATATTTAAGAAGAAAGACTAAAAAGACAAACAGATATTTTTTCAGCAAAGTAAATTTAACTCTCAGGATTGGACTTTTCTGAAATTGCCAGAAGCAGAAATACAGAGGAGAATGGTTTCATAAAAATTTACATCTTTTTATATTGTATCCATACATACTCTATCACTGTTACTTAAAAGTAGAAGACTTTTGGATTAAAATCGATCATAAAAGATCCCCAAATCTTTTACATTTTAATAGAGAGAGAATTATTTTTCCAAATATAACTCTTTTCTGCTGTAAAAGCAATTTACCTCAGAGAAGCTCAAGGTTTTTGCTTTGCTTGTTGCCTTAATCCTGATGACTAGGTGTTTTGTTTCCTGTTATTTAGTGTTCAAATCCATTAACTTGGCTTTTTCTTGCTGCAGCCAAGATGCTACTTACAATCTCTCACTTAAGTTATTCATGTAGCAGTTCATTCTTTTCTTTCCCAAGACAATTGTGACTTCAGTCAAATACCTCTTGACAAAAGGAAATGGGAGCCAGAGCATGAGTTGGCAAAATGCCGGAGAGTTCTTTATGTACACCTGCAAAATATGACTGCCATTTCTTTTAAAATTATAATGCTAAAAGATTTTTTGTTTATATGTTTTTCCAGCTCACATCTATTTTTCGTTGAACCTCTTGATTTCCCCGTCATCACTTCTCCCTTAAAACCATAATAGCAATTATTTCTTTTGTTGGTTGCATCCTGTATAATTATTTTGGCACAATAGAAATCCTGGGAAGATTTCTTTAACCTAGTCTGTAGCTTTCCTATGCATGGCAGTCAATTAAATTTAAAAGGCCGACTTGTGAAATCTTTTCAGTATTGTTCAGTTTGGAGGCAAAGTTTCACATTGTCTGTTGATTATTAGTGGAGAATTGAGTAAAGAACAGAGATGGTGTGTAATTTGCATCTTGCTTATATTTCTACTTTAGGGATTTCACACATCTTTTATTTCTTTTAGTTTTGTTTATTTCATTACAATAACATTTCATTCCTCTTAGTTATTATTCCTTAATAGTACATTTTGAGGTTCTTATGAATATGCATAAAACAGGACATTTCTATCTAAGCTACTGTACCATATACATAAAACTTGATATTCCAATGATCCTATGTGTCCATTCAAATATTCTGTTTCTGGAACATATTAACAGTTATTATGCCTAATGAGATTGACTATTTCAGTGACCTAGCTACAAAAATCAAGTAGTGTTTTCCTAATATTTTAAGCCATAGTATCCTGTAATTTGTCATATATTCAAAGGTCATACACTGATAAATTAGGCTTACAATCAAGAACAAATAACTAATCCAGGGTAGCTTTATTTATTTGTGATAGTAAGAGTTAGCTCTTCAGGGCTCATTTGTGAGAGAGCAGGAAAGTATCTTCCCTAGCTAACCAAAATTTGTTTTCTTTAACTAAGCAATTTATGTAGTTGACTGGCTCACAACAGTGACTCTTAGTGGTGCACAAAGGATTAACTCTCTCCTCCCACTCCCCTCCACCCAGTATAATTTACAAAATAAATATCCAAAACAGTAATAATAACACAACTAAGAGCCAAGATCTAAAAATCATTCCATTTTCAAATAATAAAGACAAGAATAAGACAGATCCACCAGCAGGGCTGCTTTAATTTCCTAGTCCAAATACCTGAAAGGACACTACAAAAGACTAAGAGAGTGGAAGTTATCTGGATTTCCACAGGAGGATACCATTTCATAGGGTTGTGAGAGAGAAAGCTAGACATTTCCCATTTATGACAGAGAAAGTTAGTTAATTGAGGTGAGCAGAAATAATCAGACAATCATGGTTCTGTAAGAAATGTATGGTTTTGAAAGTGACAACCAGCACCTTGAATTGTACTCAGAAACCCACTAAGAGCCAGAGGATGGAATACCAGTGGGTAACCAAGGCATGAGTGTAGGTCTTTTCAATACTGAATGTATGGCATTTCAATTCATATATGAGTTCAATTGGTGCCTAGGATGAACTTGTACAAACACCCTGATTGTCATAGCTGTGTCAGTCCTCTACAGTCTGTTTCTTTAAACAGGCATTATGAGTATAGGAGGACTTCCAACTTATGTATCAGGTCTGCCTGGAGAAGCACTTTCCCATTCAGAGATTTTATTTATTTTTATTTTTTATTTTATTTATATCGTCAAGCATGTATTTGATAACAGATACAAGTGTAAACATAATTATGAATACATGAAATGGATACGAATAAAAGGGGACATTAGGACAGGGACGGTAGCACTGGTGGGTTGCTCCTGGTTTGGTCCAGTTCACGCGATCCGCTAGCGGTGACATTGTGATGTCACCGAACTGCTTCTCCGGAGACCGCACACGGGCCCACCTGCGCGCCCGAACTTACATTTATCCGGTAAAACCCCCAAAAATAGTGTTCTGCGCATGTGCATAGCGCTTGTTTTGAGGTTTTTCCTTGAAAAAAACTTAGTGCGTATGTGCGGTAGCGTGCTTTAGGCGCACGAGTGAAGCATGCGCGCACACGCAAATCACGCACACGCGTGTGCAGGAAGAGAACCGGTAGTAAAGGTAAGTAGAACCCACCCCTGGATGGTAGGCACGTTGGTGCACTTATGCACACCCCTTACAGACCTCTTAGGAATGAGGTGAGGTCTACAGTAGACAGTCTAAGGTTAAAGTTTTGGGGATTTGGGGAAGAAACCACAGAGTTCAGAGGATGTTCAGAGAAAGCCAAATTGACTTTTAGCATTTTCATATGATACTTATAAAGGCTTGGCAAGGTATATCTGGGTTTCTGATCAGAAAACATGAAGAAAATGAAGTTTCCCGTTTGTATTGGCATTTTTCTTTTAAACCATAGGTGGCAGAGAAAGTTTTGTTGGCTTAAACATTTTAGAGAGTAATATCCTATTTTTTTTTAAATGGGCACAATATTCATATGTTTATATTTTAAATCATTTATGTATTGTTGTACTGAAACATGCTTATAATCTTGTAATTTAGTTACCTTGGCCTGCTTGTATATGTTATCATCCCAGCCTACTCACTAGTTAGTTTTTCCAGAAGTATCAGTAAAATAAGCAACAGAAAAAGTTATATTTGAATCGAGAGTTGATTGTTTGATCATTAAGAAAAAACGAACAAACAAAACAACTGTAGCAATGAAGATGGGATTACAATTATCACCACAAATAGAGACACTGATAGAACTAGAGACCATGGAGCAACTATTAATTACACATATACATTTGAGGGTAGGTGCAATTGATGGGTAACTCTGGAATTACTCTGAATTGCTAACTTTCTCAACTGCAGTTTTGTATTTCTGTTCTCTTTCATCAGTATGTCACCTACAAATGTTATCTGAAGCAATGCTTCCAAGAAAGTGATCCATTTCTTTATGATCATTCCAGTTGTCTAGCTGCATTCCCCTTTGTAGTATCTTGGTAGTATAGTTTGCCCAATGGAAAGTGGTTAGGTATCCTTTGGGATATAACTGCATCTGCGCCCTTCAAGGAACAAACTCCCTGCTTTTTTTCAAGCATCTTTTGTAGAATCTCTTTTTGAAGACCGAAGATTGACAGTAGCAGCTTATGGTGAAGGTAAAAATCCCTTGTAGGTATAGGATGAAGCAGTTCACCCTTTAAATCATGTCCATCACTACTTATGCATAATTCTTCTCTATAGTTATGAGTGAGCATGAGACAAAAGTTACATGACTGATTCCTCCTTTTTGATGATGTATAATATAACCAAGTCAATCAACAGGATCCTCTTTGCAACCATATTCCCCAGGAATCTACACAGGCTCTTACTTTGCCATAAAAAAAATGCTATTGAGCCACGGTGGCTCAGTGGTTAGAGTGCAGTACTGCAGGCTACTTCTGCTGACTGCCGGCTGCCTGCAATTTGGCAGTTCAAATCTCACC
>JANHFM010006214.1:6978-17117 GCA_032468115.1 Grayia smithii | reverse complement strand
CAAAATACAGGATCAGCCTAACACACATTATCTGGGGCTGAGGTAGGTAAATGCTGGGCATGGCATAGAACTTAGGGGAGCGCGGGTATGCAGCCTTCCTTTTCCTTGCCACATAAACTTGGAGAGCAACCAGAAGGCACCTTGAGTCACTCTAAAGATCTCTCTCTCTCTCTGCGTCTGCGTGTTTGCTCCTAGTCTTTCGCAGCAGCCCATACATGACATCCACAGACACATACACACACAAGCTGCGCGCAAGCAGTAGTGGTGAAGTTTTTAGCAAGCAGCGCAGGAATCCAGACTTGCCTTCACAAGTACAAAATCTTCCTCCAAATGGAGAAACACCAGGAGCACTTCTTTTTCCATTTCCGCCTGGCATTTTTCCACTTGGAAGATGGACAGGAGGAGGAAGAAGGGGGATGATTCTGGGCGCGTGAAGCAAGACATGAAAATCTGCATCAGGAAGCTCAGGATTAGTGAAAAGGAGGAGCAGCTGAGCGCTTTGTTTCTCCGGAACCAGTAGTAAAAAAAATGCTTAAAAAGTAAAAGAAAAAAGTTCCGACCATTGCGTGTCGCTCAGCTGATCGTCGGAACTTTTTTTACTTTTTAAGCATTTTTTTTACTACCAGTTGTCCAGAAGTAAAAGCAGGAAGTAACGATGTCCAGGTGGGTGGGTGGAGTCTCAAGCTGTGATCGCTACCAGTTCTCCGAACTATCAGCTGTCATCGCTACCGGATCGGCCGAAACGGGCCAAAACGGGAGCATTTCACCCCTGATTTTAGGATTCTGAATATATAGAACCATTGAATACGTCAGTCCCGATAACAGAAATCAAGAGTCAAATTGCATTGGAGAGAGGAGACACTATTACGGTAGGAAAATCTATTATTAAAGCTTATTAATCCTCAATAGCATTGCTCATTCATTTTGGAAAACATTGTGTTGCTTTAGAAAAGCTACTGATCTGTGTGGGACCAGCCTGGTCTTTTAATACAGTCTTAACTAGAACACTACTTAAAATGCAAAACAGATAGGCCAAAAGTAGAGCTTAAAGTATTTGTTTTGTAATAGCTTGATACATCAATAGCAATAAGAGAATTCTAGCATCTGCTATCTTCTCAGAGATACCAATTTTCATTGCAGCACTCCCCCTTCCCCCGGGATTTTTGGTTATTCATGCTCAGAGTTTATGTAAGAGAAATCTGTAAAGTACAATAAAACTACTAGCCAATGGACTGAATTCCTGAAGTCATACGCTAATTTTTGTTGGGTGTGTCTCCCTCTGTGTGTGTGTGTTTTAAAACAAGGGAGTTTGGATTTGAGACTGGAACAGGGACATGAAGAGAGGGAGTAATTTTATAAATTTACAAAATTCATAAACTTTTTATTACGTTTGGCTAATTTTTATAATTAAAAGTCTAACCATCTAGGTTCTTTTTTATGGCCAACATTTCAATTCCTCATTTCTCCTGTTATTCATGTAAACTCCATTCAAATTCCTTGTTATTCAAGAATGGCGAACTTCCAGTGTTCCAAATGTCAATAGATTACAGCTACCAGTAGCATCAACAAGAAATTGATGAGGGATGCTGAGACTTATACTTGAGATCTGGAGAGATATTTGTGCCTCAGTTTAAACAAAACTTTTTAAAAGACAGAGATCTTGTAAAAAGATTTTCTTTGTTTTTCAGTGGCTGTCTGTCCTCATTGTCTTAAATGATGCTGTTTAATTCTGCTTCTTGTCTCTTTTAACAGTCTGAAAATCTGCTAAGTTTCTGGCTAATACTCCTCTCCTCTCCTCCTCTCCTCTCCTCTTCCCTCTTACTTCAACCAATCTGTACTGATATGCAGCTTGACAGTCTGTTTTCACATTCATCTTTAAAAACATCTTTACTTCCCCAATTCCTTTGGATCTCTATTAATGAGGTTAAGTGATTCCTGGTGTTCTATTTGTCAGCTGAGTGGGAGTCACATGCCAGAAAATAGTTGGCTTTGTTATTCTATTTTAGCTTCATTTGAAAGTTGCAAATAAGCAGAGAGCTGTGATTTGTTCCATAAGCAGACCTGGTCATGTTTTGTTGTTATTACTGAACTCTTCTACTGCCTAGAATCAGATGCCACATAAATTTCATAGGATAGATAGATAGATAGATAGATAGATAGATAGATAGATAGATAGATAGATGTGTGTGTGTGTCTGTGAGAAAGAGAGAGAGAGATGAGAGAAAGAGGAGAGAGAGAAATAAAGAGGAGAGAGCACAAATTGTTTATGCAGTATTCTAATTGTTATCAATAATCAACTGGAAAAAAACTGACAAGTAGTTCTCCTTCTCTCTGAGGCTTAAATAGTCCAACTAACTTTTATTTCTTAATATTTGCAACCTTGACATTCCAGAGTGCAACTATAACTATCACATGTTGCATCTATAATCCATTAATTTCAGATTGAATTGAACATAACATTAATCAATCTCTTCTTTTTCTGGATCAGGGATCAGACCATAAACTTGGATAGCCATCATATTACAGGAGTGTTTACAAAGACTACGGTACATTATAATCATTCATTCCATTGTACCCAAGTACTGTCCTTTCTATATCCTTCCTGATTATGAAAGCAACATCATTTTTTCTTTGTTTTTCACGTCTTGAGTAGTAAACATGATCTTCTTAGTGAAAGTGTCTAATTCCAATCCATTTCATTTCATTGATACCTAAGAATGTCAGGCAGTTCATTTAATCTTTCGCTATGCTAAGCTTTTTCACGTTTATGATTCTATGCTCCATATATTACAGCATTAGATTTTCCTTATGTCTTTGCAGCTTTGGATTTTCTTTTATTGAATAGCAATGCCATCAACTAGGTGAGAGAAAGCTTTAATCTAGCTGTGGCATAAACATCTGTAATACTCTGAAAGTTCTTCCTCAGTAGCATGTTGCCTGCCATCTGACCTAAAGGGCCCATCATCTAGCACTACATCATCGATCACTTTATCTTGTCGGTCCATGTGGTTTTCTTGATAAAATATCAGGAGTGTTTTACCATTGCTTTCTCCCACACAGTATGAATTATGCCTTTGCTGTTATTTTCTGAGGCTGTAAATACATTCTAAACTGAACTGCCTTTGTTGTTGATGCTAAAGTGATGCCTCCAGCAGCTTGCTATATCTGTTTTGTGATATAGGTGCTTGTTTGGTTTAACTGAGCAGCCGATAAGTTCATACTTTGGGTTTATACACATATTCTCCCAGTATATTCTTTGCTTATCCCTTCCAGAAACACAAACTTTCCCACCACTACCACTGCTTCCTAGGATGAGGCAGCACAGCCAACATGTGCAGGGAAAGAAGGAAGAAATGAACATAATTTGATTATCTTGGCACTTTCATTATACATTTTGAATTCACTGTTAAACACTTTTTTGTTGTTCTTTTGATAATCTTTAGTGTATTAGTTGGGGGAAGAAATCCAAGGTCCAATGTTTTATTGTCTAGTTGTGAATCCTAGAACATGCTTCTGAAAATTGATAGAAAAACTGAATAATGTTTTTTTTATTTTTATTGTATTTTACTGAAGTAACCAGAAAAATGGGTATGTTAAGTCTATACTTTAGCATATCTATTTGGTCCTTTTAATCTGTCCTGGGGGATCATTTCTTCTATGAGGTCCTCTTCAACCTTGGTCATTGGAACCAAAAACAAGCAAAACTTTCTGCATACAGATTGTTCTGGAAATGAAGCACAACACTTACCAGAAATTCTTGCTTTTCCAAGTCCTAATTCTACATGTTTGTTTGTTAAAGTGTTTAAACCTTGGGGGTAGAGGGGGAATCCAGAAGACAGTGTACAAATAGTATGTTCAAGTATAAAAATAGTGTATTCAGTGACTTGAAATATTGTTAGCTACTTGTCAGTATAGAAATGCAAGGAATAAATTTTTTAATAAATAATAAATAAATACTGGTGTTAACCACTAAGAATTTAATTACTCTACTCCTGTAAAATAATGATATACTTTATATTCAACTTTAATTCCTAATTTAAGAAGCTGCTATTCTGAACGTTTCTTTTAAGAAAGCCATTCCCTGAAGACACATCTTTTACACAGCTTCATCATCCTCATTTAAAATATTTATTTTCAGTATTGCTTCTTTCTATCCTGTTGCACAATGGAATTGGTCCTCTGGGATGTTGCTGGCTTCATCTGAGAATGAAGACAGTGCCATAATGCAGCACAAATAGGAACCTTGTGCGTTCAGTGAACACATGTCAGATCAAAGAGCCTGTTTCCATCCAATCTCTATCCAATCTTTCAATATTTAACTAGACTTTAGCACTTTGTTAGCAGTCTGTGCTTAGTTCATATCGTCACTTCAATAAGGTGAATATCAGCAATGGGTCAGATTCTATTTTTAGTATATAAAAACTAATTGAATAGAGATGTGACACTCAAAGTTGAATCCAATAGGACATGATTCAAAACTACAAAAAAATATTCAAGAAAAATTGAATAAATAAATACATATATCTTGATCCATCTTGCAAGTGGTACAAGTGACAAAACATGAATTATGATGCAGACTCTGTTTCTTATGTAGTTGTGTGTGATATTGCAATGCAATATGAAAGGAGAGAGTCTGTACCATTAGGTCACAATGCACATATTTTCACTTTGATATCATGGCTAGAAATAGATGTTTATGAACTGCAGAAATGTATAATTGCTACACAACACTTGATATATTACACGCTAAGGGAAAAAAAAATATATAAAACATTTTAGATTATGATGTTCTATTCCATGGTATATCATATTTTGTCTTGTTGCTTTTTGTTGTACCTTTGGCTATATTTGAAAAGAACCATGTATCTTTGGCTTACAATTTTCATCTGTTTAGAACAGAGATAAGGAACAACTTTAGGAGACTGTTATTTTCAAATGTGATTTAAGCCTAGCTCTTCAGATATTATCTTCTCAGCAAATATCAATCACATTTAAAAGATTTGGCTTTGGCCCAAACCTGTGGTTCTTAAAAATGGGAAAAAAATATTAAATCTATAAATTATTTGTTTTATTATTAGTTTGACTTTAGCAGACAACTAGATGGAAGAAAATAAAAAGATACTATTTGTTCTAGGATCTACTTACCAATCTGCCCAACAGTGATATTTAAAAAGTCAGTATTGCAATACTGATGTTTACTAACCTCATAATCTGTTTGAATGTCTTTCACAAAGTAGCCAATTCCTTAAGGAGTCATCTCATAATCAACAAATGAAACCATTCTGTTAAATTCAGGGATATGTTCAAGCAATAGTGAACTCACTTTACCAATTTGTCTACAAACAGGTCATGCTGCTATTGTTATAATGATTGTGCTGATAGAGACCAGCTGCTTGAGAGGTTTGTTGGGATTAACTGATAGGAATAAATTAAAGATTGTTTCATCTTAAGTGTGCGGTAGGAACTTGGCAGGTTCAGAAAAATCAATTTGTCAATGGATATTTTTGTTAAATCAATTATGATGGAGGGGATGAAAAATTCCACATATTTTTAACAACAAAGGAATAAATTATTATGAAACTAACAATGTTACTTGGTTCTTAACTATTTCTTAGTGAGACAGTCAATGTGCTGCTTTCAAATAACTTTGAAAGGACATTTCTACCACATAATCTTAACAGCGGTTCCTGCTGGCCTTGTCAATGAGAGAAAATAGTCTGTTTTTATTATTTGTCAGCAGCAGCTCAAATGCCCTATCACTTGATCAGAAAGAAGTGGATATCTTTTATAATTGCATACAAATATTCTGAGCCAAGAAAAGCTTGTGAAAAGATAATCTTATTATTCAGCAAGAGTTTCCAGAAATGTTGATTTTAGGTAGAGCAAAATGGTTCTGCTATGAGCATCATTTTTGGAAAAGGGAAATCTAGAGATAGGCAGCTTCTCAGGTGGAGTTCACAGGTCAATATTTAAAAGCAATTAACAGAAGCATGTCATGATGTAAAAAGAAATTTTATGAGAATGAATCCATGACTCCTTTCATAGCACACATTTAGATACTTATTATATTGAGTTGGAGATTCAAACCATTTCTACAGAGATCTAAAATAGCATTAGCCCAAGTCTCTTATAAGTGTGAAAAGTTTACTTATTCAGCATGTTTCGATATTGGGACATTCTGGTAAGTTCTTTTAGTTTTCTAGTAGTTCATTGCATTTGGGAGAAGGCTTTAAGTGAATTTGTATTTAGTTATATTTGTATAGTGCAATATTAATGTAGTATCGGGTTCTCGGTTGAATTGTGTAGAATGTGAAGGATGTGTGTTTTTGTTTTATTTTTTTTTATAGTTTTCTTATGTATGATGTACACAGAAGATGGTATTTAATTTCATTGTACGAGATGCAAAGACAATAAACTTAAACTTATTGATTTTAAGACAACCCCCCCCCCCCACAAAGTCTAATGAATATAAATAGCTTATGGGGGGATATATATGATAACAATGATGATGAAGAAGATGACAATGATTTGTCTGCCTGGTTATTTATTTGCTTGAATACAAAGGACAAAAGTATCATTTAAATGTACCAGCAGATAGAGTCAGTTGAAACAACTATAGCAAGCTCACTCTGAAATACTGAACTTGTTTCAACTGGTTCTATCTGCTGGTACATTTAAATGATACTTCTGTCCTTTGTATTCAAGCAAATAAGCAATTTGGCAGACAGTTCATCATCATCATCTTCACCATCATCTTCACTCTCCCTCTCTGTCTCCTCCTCCTCCATTAAATTATAACCAAAATAGTTCCAAAGTAAAACATGACAGTCTTGACCTTGGCAGGAAATTATGATATCAAATGTATTTGGCATCAATACTTCAGTTAATTGTGGACATATCTGTACCCACTCAGGTGCCTTTTATAGCTGTAGGATAGACATTATACAATATATATTGCTTTCTACAACAGTCTGGTACTTAATCCAAAACACAATACAACATTGTTTAAATTCAACCTTCATAGTATCATTAAATATAGAATAAAGTTATCTAATTGGGCCATTGGATTAGCAGCAGTATTCTTATCTAGAGATTGTATCAACATGTTGGTATAATTTACCCATGCCTCATTAGAAAACTGATGTCCTAACTGAGCTTTTAATCCATCAAATAGCAAAAGGGGAGTTAAGGGGCCCTTTAAGAGTCTCATCTTTATAAGAACAGAAGCAGTTTGCTATCCACATCACTGCTTATATTATAGGTTTTTTATTAAGATTTTCTCAGTAAACTCCTTCTCCATGTACATGCAGAAACAGAAAAGGTGACATAATCAATAGCAGATATGGCTGGAATATTTTTTTTTACCCTGTTATCATCCCTTGCAGTCATCATTCATGTCACATCATGAACCAACACCAGCTCAGAATCAACATTTTAATATGAAATTCCACTAGAAAAGTAGAAAAACAATAAAATAATTAAGCAAAGATTTTATCTGAGGTACATGAGCTTAGATTTCAAATATTTTTTATGGATTTCTTTCCATTTTGCCTCTAGACTAATGCAAAGCAGCAGGCAAATATTTGCTTAATAAGGGGATAGAAGGATGGTCATGAATGAGCAGCATTTGGTCCTACTTTACAAATATTCATTTCTAGTTACTAGATATATATAAACAAGCAAATGAGAACATGGACAATTGGAAAGAAGGACAAATAACAAAAAAGAAGAAAGCACTATTAAACTTCCTTGGCATACACAACAAACATTACAGTGGAAATACTACAAAAAAAGTGCTGAAATCCAAATGTATATAAAAACTACTTTTTTCATTATCAAAAAGACTGGTTTTCAATTGCAGAAATGTGGGTAATAATCAAGGTCACAGAGCAAAGCTTGTTAGCTTGTGGTTAGGGAAGAGACTCACTGCAGACAAAAACTGTTCAGGAAGCTAAGAGCTAAATAATTTTTCATTTTAAGGCTATACCTGTTGGATGAGGAGATGAGGACAAAAAGACAAATTTCTCCTTCTTCTGCCAGATGTATGGAACCCTATTTTAGCTTTCTAATGTGTAGGTCAAACAGAAAGGAAACTAAAATATCTGTAGATCTATTAAGTTGGAAAAGTCCATTTAAAAGTACTGGAGGTAGAAGACAAAATTCTGCAAAATACCTCTTTCTATTAAAGTAGGAATGTATGCATACGAATGGGCTAAGAGTTTTTTCTGCTTATATTTGTTGCCTCTATGCAGAGTTCTCTGCACAAGACCCTAAGAATTGAAAAGAAACCAACAAATGACAAAAGTTAGTTTAAAGTAACATCATTTATTTGATCTCCTCATTATGAACTTATTCTTCTGCATGCATATAAACCATATGGTGGGTTTCTACCAGTTCTACCCGGTTTAGCCGAGCTGGTAGCAGTGGCAAGAGGTTCTGTCCCCTGCCCGGACGTCATAACGGATGCTCTGCACATGCATTTGCGAACCGGTAGCAAAGGTTAGTGAATCCCACTACTGATATAAACTGTGCCTGAGTTCTAGTCAGGAAGAATTCAAGAAATTCAAGGGGCCTTGGTGGCACATCTAATTAATGCTCTGGCTAAGTGCTTCAGCTTAGTTCCAGATGCCAACAATTAGTGTTGCTTCGAATCTCACCAGGCCCAAGGTTGACTCAGCCTTCTATCCTTTCAGGGTAGGTAAACTGAGGACCCAGATAGTTGGGGGCAATAAGCTGACTTTATAAAAATGCCGCATGGAAGCAGGCATATACAAGGAATGAAGGAATTTGCTGAGCACTTGAGTTGTGCTCGAAACTGTAAGCGGCCCTGAGTCTCCAGAGAAGGGTGAGGTATAAATAGAAATAATAAAAAAAAATAATTCCCTCAACACTGTCAAACTAGTTACTAAGTCTGCATTACTATTAATCTTCTCATCATTCCTATCACTCATCTCTTCCCACGTATGACTGTAACCTTGTTACTGGTATCCTTAAGATTTATATTGACTGTTTCCTAATATGATTGGATTGCTTACTTGTTCCCTAATATGATTGGATTGCTTACTTCTTCCCTTTTTACTCTATCATTAAGTGTTGCACCTTATGATTCTTGATGAATGTATGTCTTCTTTTATGTACACCGAGAGCGTATCACCAAGACAAATTCCTTGTATGTCCAATCACACTTGGTCAAAAAATAATTCTATTCTATTCTATTGTGGTCTTCCAATATCTCAGGGGCTGCCACAAAGAAGAGGAGATCAAGCAATTCTCCAGAGCACCTGAGGGCAGGACAAAAAGCAATAGGTGGAAACTAATCAAGAAGAGAAGCAACCTAGAATTAAGGAAAAATGTCCTGGCAGTTAGAACAATAAACATGCTTCCAGAAATTGAGAATGCTCAAACATTGGAAGTTTTTAAGAAGACATTAGAGAAGCATTTGTCTGAAACGGTATAGGGTTTCCTGCCTCAGCAGAGGCTTTATTATTAAATTATTTCACTTCAAAAGGCTAGACCTTAGTTTTATATTTGAAAGAGGAACACCAACTCAAGTTAGGAAACTAATCATACAGATGTGCTGCACATTGTTGGCAGAGGTGGCATTCAGCCAGTTCTGACTGGTTCTGGAGAACGGGTAGCGGAAATTTTGAGTAGTTCAGAGAACCGGCAAATACCACCTCTGACTGGCCTCGCCCCCATCTATTCGCTGTCTCCGGAGTCCCAGCTGATTGAGTCCCAGCTGATCAGTTGGGTCTTCTTTTGTTGCCCTTCACACGGAGCTGGAAAGCAAGATAGTGGGGTGGAGAGGGAATGGAGATTTTACAGTATCCTTCCCCTGGAGTGGGGTGGGAATATAGATTTTGCAGTATCCTTCCCCTGCCATGTCCACCAAGCCACACCCACCAAGCCACACCCCATAGAACCAGTGGTAAAAAAAATTTGAATCCCACCACTGATTGTAGGGCTGTTTCAAAGGTGCTTCCGTTAGATTTGAACACTGAGTGGTGTGAATCCATGTACTTTCCTGCCAGATCCTGCCACCAAGAGCCTGGAAATGAAGGACACCGTGTCTTTGGTTGGCGCTTACTACAGTGGGAAGTCAGTCCTTGTTACAGGAGCCACTGGGTTTATGGGCAAAG
>JANHFM010006213.1:15610-30206 GCA_032468115.1 Grayia smithii | reverse complement strand
ATGAGGTAGACATATCTTGCAAAATTTCTCTTTGCTGATTCAAGATTTCTACAATTCGATCCCAGATTACCATAAAAACAGATGTTTTCTATTACTATACTTACAACGTTGCTAATATTTTGTATTCCTATATTCCTATTACCTCCAAATTTAATAGTAGGTGGAAGTGGAAAAATTCTATACTTGATTATACTTGATTGTACTTAATACTTAATTACCTTTTGTCAATTAAAGCGTTATACAGAAGAATATAGAAAAATAAATTATAAATACATCAAGAGTTATATTATGTTAATTAATTGGTTAATCATTAATCAATATTAGCTATAAAGTTAAATATAAAATAAACAGCTGCTAGCAAATCTAAGGTGTTTATATCTGTTGTTATAAAGAGATAATACTAGCAATGGGTATATAATATATGTACAGTCAATTTCGGTCTATCGCCCAGGGAGAAAGAATTTCAAATCTTCAGAAGTCCATTATTTTTTAAAGATCAGTTTTTCCTCAGTCCTTCAGCCAATTTCGTAAAAATCCCTTTTGGTCCAGCAATAGCTTATATTAATAGTTTATGAAGTGTTTTTCCTTCCCAGACTAACGTTTCGTCGGCACTTCACTATGACTGTCAGATTTTCCGTTTCCAACACTTCCGTTTCTGCTGAGTCACTTATATCCCCCCTGTAGTCCGACTTCCTCAGTTACTAAGTCCGAAATCGCACCTCCCCAACAGTTCGTCTCAGTGAATTCTAAATTATCGTTGTTATTTATGGTATTAAAGGTAAAATTAATGCAACTAGTCTCGTCCAACGTTCCGTTTCAATCCACAAGTATACGCTTCGTTTCAATCCACAAGTGTACTACAGACAGGTTGTTCTTTTTTTTTTCCTTTTCCCTCCTTCGCCAATCTTTGCTTCAAATCAAAATTTAATTTGCCGCTTTCTGATCGGGGAAGCTGAGTCTTTTGAGATTTCACCACTGCGGCTATGCCTGCAAATGACTCGATCGCTAAACAAGTTATGCTGTTTTTGCTGATCCGCGATCTTCCTTCTTGATGTTAATATGGCGCTCACGTCTAAGGGGCCACGTACTGCTGCCTTCTTTGTTGAGGATTGGGGAGGCTTCTCCTCACTCCCCTGGGGAATCGCACCCTTCCCCAGTTGCTCCAAACCTTCCCCTCCAGATCGCTAGCCTCACCTGGGTTACGCAATCTAGCTGGAGTTCGTCCTCGACAAAAGACCCAATTCGAGAGGGAGAGCTCTCTCTCGAACTGCCGCAACGCTTCGCTGCCACCGGAAGTCCTCACCAATCAAGAAGGTTAAATGATCCATTTCTGCAGCTCCTAAACAACGAGGAAACATATTTGTAAAATTAGAGATATTATTGGTAGCAGCAGGAACCGAGCAAATTCTGAAAGAAAAAGGTCACTGCTCATCTGCCTCTGACAGTTGTCTTATGGAGAAAGCATAGTAGCAGAAGACAGGAGAGACAGATCATCCTCAGTTGCATAATAATAAAAGACATCCAAAAAGGTTTTTAGTGGAATGCTGCCTTTGTTCTAAAATGGATGTAAGGGAAAAATAGTAATCTAAAAACATCCAAAGATTAAATATTAATTAATTACATATGATACACTTGAACTAAGGGTAGTGAAAAGTAACTAGAGAAAAAAAATACGAAGCTGCCCTAAAATCTGCAAAGTTTCTCCATGGGTTATATGTATCTTCTTCAAACTCCAAGGCCTCTGCTAGGGACCTAGTAGTCTGAGGGTTCTGCACAGTATCCTACTTATTGCTAGCACTGCACTCTTCTGGATGGAGAACTCTGATATCATTCCTGGGATCTATTGGAGCCACTCTCCCACCTTAGGAGTCATAGCCCCAAGTGTTCCTACCACCACTGGGACCTTTATGGCCTTTACTTTCCACATCCTCTCTAGTTCCTCCTTCAGGCCCTGGTACTTCTCCAGTTTTTCATACTTCTTCCTGATATTGCTGTCACTTGGCATTGCTATATCTATTACCCCTGCTTTCTTCTGCTATCACAATGTCTGATAGATTGGCCTACACTTGGCATCTGGAAGTCCTACAGGATCTTAGTCCTGTTATACTTTACAACCTTCTGTACAATCTCCCATCTAGACTTTGGATGATCTATTCCATACACTCTGCAGATGTTTCTGTACACAATTCCAACTACTTAGCAGTGCCATTCAGTGTATGCTGTATCTACCTGCATTTTACATACTTCCACTGTGTGTTGCATTGTTTCTTTGCACCCTGAATCTTATCTATTGTTGTAGACTGTTGCTTCTATGGATCTGATGCTTAGTACCTATTGTGCTGCTGTGATCAATGCCTCAGTGCAATCTATTAGTTAAGTCCTTTCCAGCCACTGGTAGAGTTTCCCAATGTCAGTTGTTAGATTGGCGCAGGTAGAAAGAAGATGCGACCGCGAAATCCAATTCAGCACTTTATTGATTATAGCTCAGAATAGGAACAGCCGGCAAACAGCCGGAGCTCAGTTTATATAGAGCTCCGGCAGCCTGGCCAGCCAATGACATCTGTTTGTATTTCCCGCCGGCTGATCAGCCAATCAGCGGCAGGCATGCAAGGAACTCCATATATGGATATAACACCCCTCCCCTCTCAGATCAGAGTATGTCCAATCAGAAAATTTTCCCATAACTTCTCAAGTCCAATCGGAAAAATTGTCCAAATTACTCTGTGATGTAGTTGCACAGGTAGGGGGCACCATACAACTCTACTGGACCTGCGTGGTTCAGTTGCTGCTTCATCGCCGACCTGGACGGGTGGAACTTGTATTGCCTGCAGTTCCTGCCGTGGAACCTCCGGGAATGTTGCTGTTGACGGTGCAGGGCCCAGCCTCGCACCTCCAGTAGCTTCCCCTGGATTACCTTGCGGATGCTGTGGGATGTCTCTCCGGGCTTATTGCAGCAGATTACACCACGGGACTTCCACTTCGGGTTCGGCTGCAACAGGAGATGGTTCTCTTCGCCAGGGATGGCCGGTGACAGGTAGGCCATCTTCTTCCCGGCTTGCATCTTGGGCCTTGGTGTTGGTAGGTGACCGGACCGGTTCGCGGATGTCGGGGTAGTTCATGCTGTCATTCTGCTCTTCTGCTGTTGTTGGTTCTGGTTGTCGCTCTACCTCGCCGGGTTGTTGTTGACCGTCTTCCCTCCACCTTTTCCAGAGCTGGTTGATGTGTCTCTTGCAGAGTTGACCATCATCCAGTTCCACTCGATACGATTTGGGTCCGGTTCTACTCTCTAGCTTTCTCTCAGCCATCTCAGGGACCCATGGTAGTTAATTGTGAAGACTGGGTCCCCTATGGCAAAGGTCTGTGGTGAGTGAGCAGAGTCCAAGGGTAGTTCCAGATTATACTGAGGGTGTAGTCAATCCAGGGTTGACCTCAGTTTCCTCCCCATCAGTAGTTCGGCTGGGCTGTGGTGTGTTGATGCATGTGGTGTGATGTGCTGGGCTAGCAGGAATCTGTCTATTCTTTCCTGCCAGTCACCGGTGCCCATTCTGGTGAGTGCCTTCTTGGTGACCCTCACCGTTCGCTCAGCTTTTCCATTTCCTGCCAGCCTGTACGGTACCACCAGTGCGTGTCGGATGCCCAGCTCTGCCAGGAAGGTTTCCATGGTCTTGGACATAAGCTGGGGTCCATTGTCTGAAACAACTACATCTAGCAGACTGCAACGCGGAAACTCTTCTGAGCACTCGGATGGTTGCTTCTGAGGTGGTGATTGATATGGGAATCACCTCTAGCCACTTGGAGAATGCATCCACTATAATCAACAGGTATTTTCCCCCCATGGGTCCCGCAAAGTCTATGTGGAGTCTCGACCAGGGGCTGCTGGGAGGCTCCCATTGCACTTGTGGTGGTGCCAGTCTCGTTTCTTGGCACGGCGTGCACTTGGCGACCCACTCCATAATGTCTTTGTCCAATGTGGGCCACCAGACGTAGCTCCGTGCCAGCGCCACAAGTGCAAGTTCATGCACACGATGCCAGGATGTCCCACATGTAGTGCTGCGAGGGTCTTTTTCTGTAGCATGGTCAGGATGATGACTCTGTCCCCCCCATAGGAGGCAGCTCTTCAATGTGGACAGTTCTTGCTGTTTCCTGCTGAAGGGCTTGAACTCGTCGGTGACTCCCTCCTGTGGCTATCCTCTCAGGACCCAATTGGTGACTTGCCGGGAGGTCTTGTCTTTGTGAGTGTGGTCAGCTATGTCATTCGAAGTCACCGGGCAATGCTGATCCACGCTGATGTGAAAGAGGCTGTGTGTGGGTGCTGGGTTTTCCACTGGTTCACTTAATGGGCTCCTGCTGAGGGTGTTGGCGTTACAGATGTCCTTGCCCAGTCTGTGGATCAGTGTCTATGAATACCCCGAGAGGAATATCACCCAGCGTGTCATCTTGGGCGACATGTAGGGTGGGGTTTGCTTGTCCCCTGCCAAAAGTCCCAATAGCAGCTTGTGGTTCGTGACCAGGTGGAATTTTCTGCCATACAGGTATTCGTGAAATCACCTTATACCTGCCAGGGCGGCCAGGACTTCCTTATCCAGCTGGCTGTAGTTTCATTCAGCTGCAGATAGGGTCTTGGAGAAGTAGGCAATGAGCGCCTCTGAGCCATTTGGGAGTCGGTGGCTCAGCATTGCACCAACTCCATAAGGGGATGCGTCACATGTGAGCAGCAGTGGCAGTGTCTCATGGTATTGCATGAGAATACTATCAGATGAGAGAAGTTCTTTAACACCTTTGAAAGCTTCCTCTTCTGTCTTCCCCCGGTTCATGCTGCTACTTTCCCCAGTAAATGATGGAGTGGCTCAGCTATCGTGGCCTTCTGCTTAAGAAAAATACTATAAAAGTTAAGCAGTCCCCAAAAGGTCTGAAGCTCTGCTTTGTTTTGGGGTCTGAAGCTTCCTTGATCGCTTTCACTTTGTTTTTGGTGGGGTGAATGCCAATGCCATCAATGAGATAGCCCAGGAACTCGACTTTCTGGACTCCAATGATGCACTTTTCTCTTTTCACTCTTAGACCCTTCAACTGAAACCGGCGTAGGGTTTGCCTGAGCCGTTCCAATAGTTGGGTCTTCGAGTTCCCAGAGATCAGGACATCGTCAAAGTACAGCACTATCCCTGGAATGCCTTGTAACAGGCGTTCCATCATTGATTGGAATATGCCTGGGGCGGCGCTGACTCCAAATTGCAATCTATTGCATTTAAAGGCGCCCCTATGGGTGACAATTGTCTGTGTCTCTGCTGTTTCGGCATCCACTGGCAGCTTCTGGTAAGCCTGTGCCAGGTCCAATTTGGCGAAAATGGTGCCACTCCCTAGTGAGTGCAGCAGATGTTGCACCACTGGGACAGGGTATGTGCTCTGCTGAAGTGCCTTATTAATAGTGCACTTGTAATCAGCGCAGATGCACACAGATCCATCAGTCATAGCAGGGATGGGTTCTACCCACCTTCGCTACCGGTTCTCTTTGTGCATGTGCGTACACGCGCGCGCGCAAAATTTGCATGCGCGCGCTTGCTTCGCTCGCGCGCGTGCGTAAAACACGCTACCGCACATGCGCAGAAAATTTATTTTCTGAAAAATCGCCAAAAAAGCACTTTGCGGATGCATTTTTATGAAAGAATCTTGACTGAAGCTTTGATCTAGCCCTCTTGTGGCTATGTCTGCTGTTCGTTTTCTCAAAGTCTTTGGAATTGCCTGTCTTTCTAGGGTTCATAAAGAACCAGGGAGGGAGTCTTCTGAAAGTGCTATTAATGATGATTCAACTTTTTTTTTTATTATTTCAACTTAAATCCCACCCTTCTCTGGAGACTCAGGGCAGCTTACAATTTCAAGCACAATTCAATGTGCTTAGCAAATTCCTTCATTCCTTGTATATGCCTACTTATTTGGGGGTTCCCCTCCCTAGTGGCATTTTTACAAAGTCAGCTTATTGCTCCCAACAATCTGGGTCCTCAGTTTACCTACCCCGAAAGGATGGAAGGCTGAGTCAACCTTTAGCCTGGTGAGATTCGAACCAACACTGATTACTGGCATCTGGAACTAAGCTGAACACTTAGCCAGAGCATTAATTAGATGCACCACCGAGGCTCTTCTAATTAATTAATATTTGCATGATCATCTAAAATTATTCTTTTCAATTGCCCCAAGTAGAGAGCAAACTGAGTTTCCTCAAGAAGATTCAGAATATTAAGATGAAAACACCCTTCTTCCTGATTCAAAGAACAATACGTTTCTAAGTTGTAGTGCATATCGTAGATGCCTTTTGTTAGCAGTGAAAATATTTGGAGCAGTACTGACTTTATAGATAGTAAATATATTCCGAATCAGGAAAGATGGACATAATATCTACGTACTGTTGAGATGTGACATTAAAATGTCCATAACAGACAGATTCTTGAGTCTATTGTCTAATAGTAAAGCAATCTAACAGTCCTAAATATTTTCCATAGAAAGAAATCTTTCCACACTTGGTCAGATTGCACAATAAGATTAATATTATGTAGCATAAGATTATTATGATTATGTGACAGGTTTATTCAGATAGAGTATCCTTTGCCAAGAGAAATTTCTCATTAACACATGGGAAAGATTATTTGCAATTGAAACACATTTAATTCCCTTACGTCTTAGGAAATATTTCATGCATTCAAATTTAACATGATTGCCAAGTGTCAATTACATTATTTTGGCACATTCATAGCTAAAAGTATTGTTAATCTTTTCTCTTGCTTAAATTTGTGAGACTACTGTAGATAAATCCACCTGTCCCTTGATGCCAAAGAAGTCTTATTTAGATTCCTTTAAGTTGACAGGAAGGCCTGGAGGAAAGTTGTCCATGGGGTAGTGATGGGTCAGACATGACTTCGCAACTAACAGCAACAAAAAGTTAACAATGTACTGATAGCATCATCTATATCTTCTGAAATCAATTTCTTCTGACGTTTGGCATAATTAATCTATTCAGAATTACAGATTACTGCACAGTCATTTTATTTAATACAACTCAAAGTTGGTTTCATTATTTGATAGGTATTTTATGTAAGCTTATGGTTTTTTTGGAAACTACTGAGAATATATCAGTTTTAGATAGATTTTTTTAAAAAAGAAAAATATGTAAACAAATTAAAGATTTCATTTGCATTTATATTTTGATTTATCTGAAATTCATTCCCATATAATTAAGCATGCTTGTATTTATTTTCATTCACATGGTACCAGAAGCCTAGACCTAAAGCAATTTGTTCTTTATTATTTCTTTCTCCTGCATCTGTTTTGAGCAGTAACATCTTTAAGTACGTTATTAGCCCATGATATAGTAAAATTGGTAATTAAGCAATTAGTTTTTTTAATTATATTTCCCAGATGATATGAAGAATTCCTGGGTGTCACAATCACCTGCCCTTTAATAAATTGATTAAATCTATTGTTTAATTTAATAAGTGAGCTAAACTTGAGCTCTTTTACTAGACTTCTTAGATGTCTAAAAGACACTTATTAAAAAGACCTTTTTGAAAGGTCTTTTAATAAATTGTAAAGTTCATCAATTTTCAAAAATTTGATGTTTTTGACATTTCAAATTAAAAATGGGATGCAACCAGCATTGCACATTCGAAGAGATTTGAGCTTCTTGCTTCACTTATTTAAAAACTCTTGCTGACAAAGGACAACTACAAAAAGTAGTTGTGTTAAGACATAAGAGTTCGAAGGGGAAAAAATAGATTCTCGGTAAATATGCTAAGCTCTCCTTCCCATAAAACAACAACAACAACAAAATCCTTCAAATTTACCTCTGTTATATCCATTGAATATGCTTTGCTTATACTAAAGAAAAGTAATATTGTTAAATTAAATTAATCTGTTAAACCATCTATTAGTCATCTAATGTATAATTATACTTGCTATAAATAAAACAATGATTTAGTACTAATTTGGAAGAAGAAGCAGAGAAAGTTTCACTCAAGTTAGGATTTTTGAGAATACTTCCAAAACTATCCATGTCTTTACAGAAGGGACACTGATCTGTATCACTGGGAATACAACAAATATTTTTTCCAGTATGAAGAATCACATTCAATGGGGGGAAAAAATCACAAAGATCATAAAGAAAAAAAAAATAGAATAGAGAAATGCCTTGGTCATGACCTATATATATATTGTATTGTTTTGTAAAGTTAAATTCAAAAATAAAGTAAGAAAACATCTCTGCATCTATTGCTTCTGAGCATTTGGAGAGAATCTAATAGTGCTAGTGATTTCATTTCTGTCCTTACACTGTATAACTGTTAAGTCATAGAAACAGAAGATGTTATTTTCTCAGAGTTTTCACTTTGATAGTTGGCAGATTGTATGCAATTGCTCATTTGCATGTGTTACATTAAAACTTTCTAATCCACTCACTGGATAGAAATTGTCAAATTGGGAAACAACCACAAAAATATATTACTAGAAATTATATATTATAACGTGTATATTTCTATATAGAGTTAAAATAATAACTAAAAATATCTCACCCCCTAAGAAAACAGGTCTGATTTAAATAATGATCTACTTAAGAACTTCTGCCAACTCTGGGGAGGGCAGGGAGATTGGTAATCAAAACCTTGAGTACTGTTAAACAAGAATAAGTTCATTTGTTTCTTGCACTGAAATAAAGATTTTAAATTGTTATTTAACTACACCCTGTTGTTGATTAGAGAGATAGATAAAAGGAAAGCTGAAAAAATAGAGGTCGGAGGAACAAATGGTTGTGGATCTGAACTGGCTGAAACAGAAAGAAAGAAATGGTAATAGTTTTTGTAAAGTCCCTTTTACAGTTTTAAAAGGATGGCTTATATTTTTGAAGGTTCACAGGTAACATTTTGAATAAGATAAGAGGTTGAGAAAGAGAGATATTCATCGTTTTGGTACTATATTCCTTTCTCTGTCTTTTTTGACATTCATGCAATTGAGTAGAGATAACCTTCCTAAGAATTATAATGTAAATATCTTTTCAATATTATTTGAATATCAAAGAGCTTATGAGAATTCACTCAATTCATGCGTAAATCTTATCATTGACAATAATCTTCTCAGTTGAAAAAAAATCTATTAATCCAAAAGTCTTAGGAATTTCTCTTTAAAGTTTTTATTGGGTGTTATGAAACTTTATATATACATGCTGAAAATTTTATAATGACCTCCTTGAAATATTTATTTCATTATTAAATTGCTATAGTCGCTGATCTCAAACAAGTGACTCTGGGTAGTGAATCATTGTAAAAACAATTATAATGTAATACAAATTAAATGTAATAGAATGACAGAATAAAAAAATAACAGAGTTGGAAAGGATCTTAGAGGTCTTTTAGTCTAACCCCCTGCTCAAATAGGAAAACCTATAGCCATGATGGCGAATCTATGGCATGCGTGCCCAAAGTAGTATGTGAAGCCATGTTGCCTGGCACGCTCAGGCTTGCCTGTTTGTCTTCTGGGTTTCTGGTGTGCATGGGCATGCAACGATCAGCTGTCCTTTGCACACGCGGCAGTGCTGAAAACTGGCGTGTGCCTGTGTGCTGGCCAGCTGATAGTTGGATTGTTGGGTGTGCATGAATGCCAGAAGTTCAGCTTTTCCAGAGTGCAATCCCTTCGCACACATGGCAGTGCCGAAAACTGCCTTGTGCATGCGCACTGGCCAGCTGACCTTTGGGTGTGCATGCACTCTAGAACCAGGAAGTTCAGCTTTTCCAGAGTGTGGCCCCAATGAGTGTGCATGCAATGTTTTCATGCAACCTTTTCAGCACTCGGTGCCAAAAAGGTTTGCCATCACTGACCTATACCATTTCAGACAAATCATTATCCCATTCTTCTTAAAAACCTTCAGTCTTGGAACATCCACAACTTCTGGAGGCAAGTCATTTCACTGATTAATTCTAACAGTCAAGAAATTTGTCCTTATTTCTAGGTTGCTTCTCTCCTTAATTCATTTCTTTGGAGAATAGGTTGACCCTCTCTTCTTTATGGCAGCCCTCAAATATTCGAACATTGCTATCCTGTCACCCTGGCCCTTCTTTTTATTAAACTAGAGCTACCCAATTCTAGTAACTGTTCTTCATATGTTTGGCCCTCCAGTTCCCTAATCATCTGTGTTGCTCTTCCCTGTATTATTTCTAGACTCTCAACATATTTTTTATATCATGGTGACTAAAACTGGTTGTAGTATTCAAATATACACAAAAGCTGAAAAAAATCACCAGAGCTATCAATATGGTCAGGAAACAGGGTTCTTCAGACCCCCAGGGGCCTATCCTGAGCACAAAGCCATGTCTTCAAGCCCAGCAGGATTGGGGTTATTCTCAACTCTGACCCAACAATGTCCAAATGGCTGTGGCTATGGCTGACAAGATAACCTCCTAGTGCCCACTAGCCAACATTCCATAATAGGCAGAAATTCCATTGGTGTATCATTTAAAGTCCAATTGTTGGCCTCCTCAAGGTGCCCTCAGCCAGACAATGTTGGCTGGTGACACCCAGGGGAAGAGCTTTCTCTCTGGGAGCACCGACCCTGTGGAATGATTTACTTGTTGAGCTTCGGACCACCCCAGACCTTCGCTCCTTCCGCCGCGACCTTAAGACATGGCTTTTTTACCAAGCAGACTATGGTTGACAACTTTAAATCACTTTTTAAAACTTTTAAATTATAAATTTTAACTTTTATTACTGCCCCATTTTAATCTTTATAATGTCTGTTATTGGTCCATGTCATATATGTTTTTGTATCTTTCATGTTTTTTATTGTAAGCCGCCCAGAGTCCCTCAGGAGAAGGGCGGCATATAAATTAAATTAAAATAAAATAAAATAAAATAAATAAAGTAGATATTTGGGGTAAGGCAGAACAATTTTAATTTATGGAAAGATGCTGCTGAGAAAAGAGCTTTCTTGTTCCTGCCACTAACATTGGTAATGCTAGGAATGAGGTAGATATTATTTTCTTGTAAGAACATCTTAGTCTTTTAGGAGTTACAGTGTTCCATGCAAAAACTGTTGAGGCAGGTAGGTGCACTCTCTCTGGAATATATTTAAATATATTTAGCCTAGAGTAAAGTTTCCATACTTCTAGTGAACCAATTTTATATAATAGCAGTAACTCTGATACAAATATAAAACTAGGACAATGGAGGCAATGATACACCCAAATGTTATGGATATTAACAAAATGGCAAAATATTATGAAATGTTGGATGACCAAGGAAATTTAAAGGGTAGGCAAGATTTGAAGGAACAAGAAATAAACATTGATTGGTGGCCTTACCTGCAAGTAAAATCGTGGTATTCAAGGGATAAAGAAGAATATGGAATTGAACTGGTTCCACAACACTTAGATAAACTACTGATTGGCCAGGAGGAAACATTAATAACTAAATTGTATAAGCACTTTTTGGAATTCGATAAAGCAGAAGAAATAGTGAAGGGAGTGATGACAGCCTGGGCGAAAAATGTAGGACATAATATTGAATTAGAGGAATTGGAAATAATTTGGAACAAAAAGTACAAAATAACAAGATCGGTGAAATTTAAAGAGAACCAATACAAAATGTTTTACTGCTGGCATTTGGCTCCCTCAAAATTGGCAAAAATATATCCTAATTTGACTCCAAATTGTTGGAAATGCGGAAAGAAACAGGGTACCTTCTACCACTCATGGTGGCTGTGTACAGAATCAAAAAAATACTGGAAAAAAATAAAAAATTGGCTGCAGGAAATAACTGGCGTTCAATTGGAGTATGCAACAGATCTGTTCCTCCTGGGGATGATGAAAAAGACTTATGATAAGAAGACAAGATACATCATTTTACATATAACAATGGTGGCAAGATTAGCCTTTGCACAATGCTGGAAGAACACAAAGACACCCTCTGATGACTTAGTGATTAAAATTTTTTTTGACTGTGTGGAAATGGATAAACGGACATTGGAATTGAAAGGAAAAATGGATTTGGGGTATTATGTATCATGGGAGAAGTGGTACAAATGGATTGAAAACAGGAAATTAAAACAGACGCAATCTTATAAAGGAAATAACATTAGAATTCTTCCCCAGATTCCCAAGGTTGTTAGAGAGAACAGGAGAAAATATGAAGCTTTGACTACACTATTGAGGAAAATCAGAATTAGATATAAGTGGTGCCTTCCAGAGGGTCTTACCTTTACTTGGTAAGACCAGAAAGTCAAGCTAAATTCTCCACACGATGCACAAGAATTTCTAGAAACATGTCAAATTTCAGATGAATCGGAAGATGAGGATGAACCCAAAGCTAAAAGTGACGATAATTTAAATTCTAATAAACATGGCACAAGTCAGACAGGTCAAGAAAATCCAACCAAAGGAAAAGAACCAAGATCCCAAATTGAGACAAGAGCGAGGAAGCAAAAGAATACAAACTGATAATTTAATGAAGGAATTCGCCTGTTATTGGTGAATATTAATGGATTAAATTCACCCGCTAAATGAAAAAAAATCTGGTTGAAATTGGAAAAAGAAAAATATGACCTTATTTATCTTCAGGAAGTCCGTATTAAAAAAAAGAATCAGACACTTTTGTTCTCCCCTAAATTGGGGAAAATCTATACCTCCCTGGCTGATCAAAAAAAAAGGAGTAGTGGTTTACGATAAAAACAACCTAATTACAAAACAATTATTTGCAGATGAAGAAGGTAGAATCTTATTATTAGAAGTTAAAATTGGTCAAAAGATAGCTCTATTAGCAAATATTTATGCCCCAAATACTAATCAAGCCAAATTTTATAAGAATCTTCATAATAAACGCAGTCAATTAAATTACGAGCATATCTATATAATTGGCAATTTTAATGCTATCACAGATATCAAATTAGATTATAAATCAGGTACTAACAATTCTAAACAGGAAAAAATTCATAAGAAAACACTCCCTAAAACTTGGGAAGATCTAAAAGAGCAATTTGGTATGATAGACATAAGGCGAAACACACACCCAGCAGATAAGGAATTTACCTTTTACTCCTCCAGGCATAGATCCTATTCAAGAATTGACATGCTTTGGGCAACTGCTGAAATTGGCGAGGAAATTCAAACATTAGAGATTGGAGCAAACATCTGGGCAGATCACCACCCTTTAGTAGCAAAATGGATAACTCCGTGTAAAAGAGCGAGATGGTCTATGAAAACCGATCTGATAAAAGATAACAAATTTAACGAACTTCTTCAAAGAGAACTTCATTTCTTCTTTCAGGAAAATAAAAGGGAGGAAACGTCACTCCAAAATCTTTGGGACACAATGAAAGCAATAATTAGAGGGACAGTAATAAAATACACAATTCGGTTAGGTGGAGAAGAAAAAAATAGGAGAAGGGAATTGATGAGTAAATTGAGACAAGAAGAGATAAATGGTCAGAAGAACGTACAGGATACAACAACAGATGAAAGAATTAAATTTTTGAAGCATGAAATAACATTATTAGACCAGAAAGCTCTAGCAGAGAAGATGCAAAGAAGTAGACATGTTTATTTCGAACATGCGAACAAAGTAGGTAAGTGGCTCACTTATAAGTTGAAGAAGGAATCTGAAGAGAAGAGAATTGACATTTTACAGGATAGTGAAGGAAGGATAGTTAACACTATAGAACAAAAATCAAAAATAGCACAAGAATATTTTGCTTCACTATACTCTAGAGAGGAATATCAAGAGGAATAAATTCAAATCTATCTTCAAAAACAATCTCTTAAAGTGATTCCAGATTCATTCAGAGAGATACTTAATTCACAAATTACGAAAGAAGAAATAGAGAGAGCTATTCAAAAACAATCCAATGGAAAAAAACCCAAGCCTGATGGGCTCCCGGGGGAACTTTATAAAAAGACTAGTGAACTATTAATAACTTTAATGACTGACTTATTCAAGAAAGTTCTAGATAAAGGGATAATCCCGAAATCTTGGACGGAAGCCTACATCTCCTTAATTCCGAAATCAGGCGCAGATATGACACAAATACAAAATTATAGACCCATCTTGCTCTTAAACGTCGATTACAAAATATTTGTATCAGTATTATCAGAAAGGTTAAAAAATTTCCTTTCCCACTTCATCCATCAGGATCAAAACAGTTTTTACCTCACAGGCATCTAAGAGACAATATTAGAATGATTATGAACTATTTGGAATACTACGAAAAACATATAGACAAACAGATGACAATAATTTTCTTAGATGCCCAGAAAGCATTCGACAGAGTTAATTGGGATTTTATGTGGCAACAATTGCAAATTATGGATTTTGGCACCAAATTTATAAATGCAATTCAAGCAATATACACCAAGCAGTCGGCTAGGTTACTCCTCAATAAAACTATACCAGATATCTTCCAAATAGCTAAAGGAACCAGACAAGGATGTCCTCTCTCCCCATTATTATTCATTTTGACCCTGGAACCACTTCTAAACTCTATTAGACAAGATAATGAAATAAAAGGTTTGAAGATAAGAGGCGAGAATTATAAAATCCAAGCCTTTGCTGATGATTTGGCCTTTATAATTGAAGA
>JANHFM010006211.1:36173-49429 GCA_032468115.1 Grayia smithii | reverse complement strand
TGAAGAGATTTTGTTAGCGATTAAACAATTAAAGGTTGGTAAAACACCAGGCACAGATGGGTTGACATCAATATTTTGCTAGATAGTTATTTACTGGGGATGGGATAGTAAGTTTTGCAGGTTGCAAGATGATCTCTTAGGTCCTTTTGAAATTTTCTAAGCATTCCATTCTTCCTTTCTAAAGTGGCATAAATAAGAAATTATACCCCCTGTCAAAATAAGGTGAAGCTCACTACCTAGCTTTGGTTTGATTACTTTTCTTCATTTTTTTTTCAAACATTAAAATCATAGCTATACTTACACACTGTTTCTGATACTAATGATGATAGATCACGAACCTAGCTAGCAGCTCTGGATATCTTTACTCTTTAAGAATGTTTCTACTATACTGGGAAAGGTTTTTTTTTTTAAGTTAGTGACTAGAGCAGCAAACTCTATAGTATACTCCGTGAAGCATTATTTCTACTTTGTCTGTCTCGAGTCTCCCATTTTTCAAACCTCATTAGATCATCTCCAGATACTGATGTAATACCACCAATGCTAAAACTAAATAGGCCCTTTTTTCTTCATCATACAGGATATTTCACAAAGATGCAATAATTGAAGTATGGTAGGAAAGAGGGTGAGTCAGTCACTAGATCAGAATTTCATTTTGAAATTCAGCCACACAGCAATAGGATTTGTACAAGCATACACTGCAGTACATGATATAAGTCCTAAATCATATCCATCAGTCAAAGGAACACTTACCCAAGGCCCATTATTCACTTGATATGATCAGAATCCAACCTGACATAAAATAACCCAGGTAATCTTGTCTGTGGCAAATGTGCATTTGTGGGGGTCAGTTTCTTCAATTTTGCTGGCTCCCCAAAGCTTCCCCAAATTTCAGTCATGCCATGTCATGTGGGGGGAATTCACAGGAGAAAGCAATTGGGGCTTGGAAGAGTTAGGGGCTAAAAGAAAACCAAGCCATCAAAGAACACTGTAGCTGGGTACCATTAAAGTTGACACCAGTCAAAGCATAGAACAACTCAAAGAAGTAGTGAAAGATTGGAAAACATGGAGAGATTTGGCCCATAGAATCACCAAGAGTCAGACATGACTGAATGGATATCATCATCACCATCATCCAGTCATACTCCCACAACAACATCAGGGCATTTTTCTCCATTGTACGTAAGAGCTACAAGAGTGCAATGCAAGCAGCATTGTCTCTAACCCTTTGTGGAGATTTCCTGCTTCCCAGAATTTGCTTCCTTTTGTCTAACTGTAGGATAAGGGCAAGGTCCATATTTGTCAATATAGGTATTCCTCGAGTTATGAACATAATGGAGCCTGCCAATTACATTTGTAATCCGTGGATTTGTTGGAGTGAATCATGTAAAAAGATTGTGATCACTCCCTGCTTTTGCCCATGCATTTGCTAATCAAATGTGAAGGTTATGAAGTGCACTTAAGGTATCTCAGGGTGGGGAAGGCAATGGGGAGGCTAGCAATGGAATAGGCCACCTGCTTCAGACCACCCAAGGCCTCCCACAACACACTGAGATATCTCATGCTCCCTCCCCTAAAGTCCCCATAATTTCTCTCCCCATATCCTGCCATGCTGGGTCACTTATCTTGTGAAGATCTAGCAAGCTGTCTCCTCTCCAGCCATGATCTTACATGAGATTTCATGGCCCCAAAGTCTTGTTGCCTTGCAAAGGCTCTGGTGCAGGCCTTGGTTCACAGAGAACAGAGGCCTAAAATATTGTAGTGTGAGATCACATGAGATCACTAACGTGAGATTTCAAGCTACTGATCTCCTTTGATCTCCCATTACTTTAGGCCTCTGTTCTCTGAAAATGCATTGAAGCAGGCAAAGAAACCAATGGCTCGCTAGATCATCACAAGGTAAGTGATTATCCACAGGCCCAGTGCAGGGGTGGGTTCTACTTATCTTTACTACCGGTTCTCTTCATGCACGCACTTTGCGCGTGATCATTAGTAAGTGTGAATGACTACCATGGTGCTTCAACATTCATAACTTGGGGATTTTGTCGTAAGTACTTGGGGGAGGCATTATGTCATAACTTTGAGCAGTTACTAAGTTAACTGTTGTAACTCAAGGGTTACCTGTACTAATATTCTTTTCAGTTTGATGGTGGACCTACCTGTCAGTCTGTATTGGACACTACTGCTCTGTTTTTTTGTTCAGATAGATGGGAAGATTAAAATGACTGTGTTGTGCATAAAGCAACAATTGCATGGAAGATTTTTTCCTTTTTTAGAAGATTGGCATTAAATTGAGATCAAAACTGAAGGAGGCACCATCCAGTTCGAAGAGAGTTTCTCAATAACAAGTCTGCCTTCCTCTCTTCTTTTACCCTTTTTTGAAAACCAAATGGGCTCTATGCACATGGACCACTTGCCTTTCTTTTCTGATTATGTCCGTCTGCCTCCTTGAATTGGATCCTGTCTCTCAGCTGGCTGCAGATGCTTGCTAGGTAGGTGGCAAAAAATCTTCAATCTTGTTCTTAATTACTGTGGCTCAAATTGATTTGACCTGAACTCTGCCTGTGTTTCAAGTATAGCAAGACTGGCTCCGTAGCTTTTGGAACTAACATGCTGGCTTACAAATAAGTAATTGTGAGGAACTGATTTATTGCCCAGCAGACACAGCTGGTTGTAAAATATTAATTTTTTTTAATATTAAAAAAAACAATTTCCATTGCTTTGACTTGTAATGTGTAACAAATTAATCCACATTCTTGGAAATATTAGTGAGGAGTTGTTTCTGCTTCTGTTGGTTTTCTTTTTTTCTTTTTTTTTCCTTCGAAATGATGGAGAAAATACCTTTTAATGAATTAGAAAGTATTTTTAATGGAATTTTAAAGAGAAGATGTTTACGAATGTTAAGGCTTACATATATTTTTGGGGATGTTGACATCCAAAAGAAGCTATAAAAACAAATGTTCAGATGGTTTATGACTCCACTACAGCCCAAAAGTATAGCATTGTCCAAGGCTGTCATATTTCCAATTTTTTTCTTGTAGATCTTGCAGACTTTCACATAAACCATTACCTGGTTTCAACTCTCCCAAGCAACCTGATAAATGCTGGTACTGAATATTTAAATCTTTATTCTTTAGACTAGACAAGAATTTATGCATATTACATATAGCACTATATATATATAGAGAGAGAGAAAGAGAGAGACAGAGAGAGACAGACAGACAGACAGAAAGAAAGAATTGTGCTAATTATGTTAAGAAAAACATAGAACATCAAACCAGAATGTACAACTTTTTTCTTCATAAAGTGTAGCAGGAATGAAGAAATACATGGGAAACACATCTAGAATGGCAATGTTAATTTCAAGAAGGTGGTCTTAAAGAGTCTCTTGCCACATCAAATCTGCATGCCTGCCTACCTGCCTGCCAATCTAGATAGATGATGATAGATAGATAGATAGATAGATAGATAGATAGATAGATAGATAGATGATAGATAGATAGACAGATAGATAGATGATAGATAGGAGATAGATAGATAGAAGATACATGATAGATGATAGATAGATGATAGATAGATAGATAGATAGATAGATAGATAGATAGATAGATAGATAGATGTGGATGGTGTAGGTATATATACATGTATATATATACATATACATACATATATATCATGTGTATATGTATGGGTAGATATATGCTTTCTTTTGCAGCAACAGAATTTCATTTTTAATTTGTGCCAGTGTGTTCATGGTAAAAAATAAAGGTTTTATCTTATCTCATCTCTTCTCATCTCATATTGGATCTCACTATACAACATTGCAGAATTAAAATAGAAAAATATAGTCTGTTTAAATTAAAGACATTTTTGCCAGGCCTTATAGTCATGGAATAGTAACAGTGCCTAGGGTGTAAAGCAGCATTTCTCAACCTCAATATCTTTAAGATACGTGGACTTCAATTCCCAGAATTCCCCATCTAGCATTTTATTTAATGCACATATCTTCAAGTTACTCTGGAGAATGAATGGACTGAAATAATCAAAGTCCAGGCACAGCTGTTAATTTTTAATAATTAAAGACATGCAGGAGCCTATCAAATGTAAAACTAAGAATAGATGGGCTCAAAAAGCATCAAAAACTTCAGTCTATTTAGAAGCTTTCTGAAATTAACTTTAACTCTCAGTCTAAGACATGCCTCTGAAATGCTTCATTGGCTTCAGTTACATTTGGATTCTGTGGTTGTTATATGTGCAAACCTCAAAGTAAAAATAATATAAAATCATGTTATAAATGAACTGACCTGATTACAAACACTCAAACTGTTGTTCACTTATTCTTTTAAAAATCACATGAATGCTGTTTTTTTAGAAACCATCAATCCATTCCAGTGTATCCCCTGCTCCTATATTAACCATTAAAAAGATTTATCCCTCCTTTTGTTTTTTACTGTCTCTCTCTCTCTCTCTCTCTCTCTCTCTCTCTGTTTATTAAGGAAAAGCTTTTGTCTTCCAACTAGCTCCCATTATCTCATTGTTTCTGCTGCACAAATGTCGGCAGGCAATTATTTTGTGCTATCTAGATAACAAGCTGATTATCCAAGACTAGGGGAAAAAAGAAGAACCATCTTTTTGCAAAATTAGACTGCATCTAATCAAGCACAGATGCTAATGCTTAAAATAAGAAGTCCCCAAGCAAGTCTACACAGTCTTGGTTATTACACCCGTACTAGTATCTGTTTAATAACATGAAAGAAGGAGAATGAAGACCATCTTAGAAATTACAAGTGTCTCCTTTAACAGCTTGGATATGCTGCTCTTTTTTTTTTTCCATAGAAGCCACCTCAAATCTAATAAGTCCTTCTAAAACTTTGATTGTAAGCAGAATTATAACACTATTATGATAATCACTATGGGGAGGAAAAAAGAAGGCAAGCTGTGCACTAGGCAATGCTAATTGGGAATTAGGAGACAAAGGATAGCATATGGTGAAACATTTCTGATTTCTAAATAAAATTAAAGGACAGAAAAAGAAACTTTGGAAAGATTGCCACTGCAGTGAAATATGCAGATGCAGCCAGCTGTCCTCATCATTTTATTTCACCACAGGAAAAAAAAAGAGGAAGCTTCAGTTACTATAAGCATGTTTGGCTGCTATTATAGGCAAATGGGAAGGGGATGCAAATGTTCATATAGGCACATTCTCCTGCCAATCATTAACATTCATTGAGTGCCATAAAATGCTCTACAGAAGTTATCATACGTGATGCTCTTCAAAGGCACCATAAGGTTATATCTTCATAAACATACCTGAGCTACATCTTTTTTTTTCCTGCTTAAGTGCCCACGAGATTGCCTTCATCTGAATTACAGCTCGTGTGTGACACTGGTTTACATATTTCTTAGTTGTATTAGGATTATGCAAGCAAGTCCCCTCTTATTCCAACACTAGAAGAGCCTCACGGTATATAAAACCTTTAAGGAAATAAATTGACTAGCAATAACTGGGAACACAAGGAACAGAAGCAGGATAGGGAGGGGAAAGAGAGGCAGCAATCTTTTCCTCAGGACAGTTTGCTGCAGATACAAAGATGGATGGAAAGAACTCAATCATAGTGACTGACATTTTTCAATTTTTCTCTTCTTAACCAGTAACTTCACCTTTTTCATACCTCTGCATCTCTGGTGCCAGCAAGGCAGGGAAGCAACATGATGTACACAGTGTTGTTCCACAATGCAAGCTTTCCTTTTCTAGACATCATTTGCACATTCTGTACAAAGCGGAGGTAGCTGTGTCACTACACTCTTTTGTCATTTTGAACAAGATCCCCACCCCCCACCCCAAATACCTCTGGCCAGCAATACAGAAATGCCTGTGTTCTTTATTGCTTTTTGTTTAGCAAATGAATTTTAGTGGTGGCCAGAGGTGTCTGCAGGATCAAAAAAGCCAAGATGGCAACTGCAATGGTATGATAAAAGTTCTGCCTGTTTTTAATGTGCAACACAGAGAGTAGTTTTTCCATGGTAGTTTTGTGGTGGCCATGTTGACTTTTTGTGTTCTGGAGCCCTTTACTATGTCATTTTAATTCTCAGTCTAGTTTTCAGTCTATTGGAGGACTCTATGTAGATCAAGAATAATTCTGACTATCTGAATGATCATTTATTAAGAATAAAATAGTCTACTAAGCAACATGATATTTTAGTAATGTGCGTGAGCTGTTTTCATTAAACTCTTCTTACTAAAAAAAAATTACCTGTAGGGGACCAGAAATTTAATATCACTAGGGTCACATTACTTGATGGCTAAAAATGACACTTTTTCTTTCTTTCTTCTAGAGGATTAGACCCTTTACATCCATTCTTTTGCTTCTTTTTGGCAACTGGAAGGATGTGTCATGTTCAAAAAGTAGGAAAGAAAAAAATATTAAAAAGCATCAGTTACCGTCTAAAAAATAAGTATTTGCTTTTGTGAGAATGTTATGCGGAACTACACATGCAAAAGCCTGTTTATATTTCTCTGCTTATATAATTATAAATAAAACAGCCATTAAAAGAAATGCTATGCCTTCACAGTGCTCTCATACAAAATAAATTAATATTGCTCTTCTGTATATGATCCTGTTTATATTTCTCTGCTTATATAATTATAAATAAAACAGCTATTAAAAGAAATGTTATGCCTTCAAAGTGCTCTCATACAAAGCTGCTACTCTTTATATATTTAAAATATAATGTATATATATATTTATATATATTTAAAATAGCAAGGGATTTATTTGGTATAGATATGTGTAAGATAATGCTGTACAATTTTGTGAGGTGGGGAGGGAGGGAATCCTTAACACCTATTTCTGTACTTGAAAAACTGAAAAGTATATTGAAATAATTTGCATTTCAGCTTGGAATTAATAAGAGAAAAACACGAGGAACAACTAGAGGGAAAATAAACAGGGGTTTTCATGCTGGTTACTCAAATATTTTGCATCCAGAGATTTTAATCTTGTTTTTTTTCCATAAAACCCTTTAACAATGAGCCTGGAGTTCTGCTAGCCTTCTATTTAGTCAAACCCTAGTTAACAACCTTGGTTTCCAAACAACAAAGACTAATGAGGAGACTCCACAGCATCCCCTCCAGCCAATCACACTTATGTAGCCAGTCTCTAATTAGTAGACTCTCTTCATCAAGCACAGCATTTCCCCCCCCTCTCTTAGGTTCTTTTCCTGTCAGTTCTCTCAATCCTATTAGTCTACCGAGAAAAAGAATGGTGCAACTTTCCAGCTGTTTACTAGTAAGCAATACTCTGTGGCTCCTCTATAACTTAACACTCTATAACTTAACTTTCCACTAGAAGAACATTCTGCTTACTTTGCCAGTCTTTGCCATTGAAGTAATCAAGTATTAAATGTATTAATGAGTATCAGATGAACATTCCCAATAATGTCTCATGACATCACCTTACTCAAAATCATTAATAGGTTTATTATTATATTTTATCCCATATATAACATTGCCTTCTCATCCTATGGGTGGTATACGTCTTCCTCAATCTTGTGTCCTCTACCAGAGGCATAGAAGTTTGAAGGTTTCATGCAATATCTTAGTTCTTCCTAGCATTTCTATAGAGAGAACTATGATGCTATGATGTGATCTGTTGGAGCCACTCTCCAAACATAGGAATCCTAAGTGTTCATACCATCACTAGGATCACCTTGGCATTCTCTGATTCCTCCTTCAGGCCCTGGTACTTCTCCAACTTCTCACACGCCTTCTTCCTGATGGTCTGTTGCTACTATATCACCACTGCTGACTTCTGGTTCTTGTCTAGTACCATAGTGTCTGATTGACTGGCTGCTACCCAGGGGTGGGTTCTACTTACCTTTACTACCAGTTCTGATGATGCACACACTTTATGTGTGATCGAACACGCACTCCACCCATGCGCAGTAACCTTTTTTGGGGAAAAAACCCTCAAAAAAAGTGTTCTGCACATGCATGGAGCACGCAGAGCGCAGAGAACCGTAAGTACGGGAGTGTGGGTGGGCTCAGCTCCTGGTCGCGGAGAACCGGTTTGGTGATGTCACAGCATCACCACTACCGGATCGCGCAAACCGGCCCGAACTGGGAGCAATCCATCACTGCTGCTACCTGACTGTCTATCTCAGTGGTGAAACCCGAACCGGTTCGCTGGCTGTGCATGCACACTGTGCGCCAAATGTATGCTGCAAGTGCAGTATACACCAAAAGGAGGCTTGGGAAGGTAAGTAGAAGTGAGGGGAGGAATCAGCTGTGGTGTGCGATTTAGCTTCATTAGAAAGCAGGATTTCCTGCTTTCTAGCAAAGCTAAACCCCGCTGCACAGCTGATCGTTGGAAATACCTATTCGGAGGAACCGGTAGCTTTTTTTAACTACTGGTTTGACCAAACTGGTAACTTCTTTTTTTACTACCGGTTCGCCCAAACCAGTAGTTTTTATCACTACCGGTTTGCTCGAACCTGAGCAAACCAGTAGCATTTCAACCCTGATCTGTCTGTATCTGGAAATCTCACAGGATATTAGCCCTTTTATTCTCCATGACTTCTGTGGAATCTCTGGAGAACTCCACATCTGGAGTTGAAAGAGTTCAGCCCATACACTGTACAGATTTTCTTGTACATATTGCCAACTACCTGGTTGTTCTGTTTAGTGTATATTGTTTTGCTGGTTATGTTGGTATTATTCTCAATGTCCTTCTGAACTGTCTTCATATATTAGCCATCAGAGTCCTGTAGATTAGCAATTCTGATGTCTGGCATGACTTTTCTTGTTGTGGGAAGGCAGGTTATTGGCCAGTAGTTGAATAGTGTGTTCTCTTGTAGGGATTTTTAATGATCAGCATTGTCCTTTCTTGTATCAGCCAATCTGCATGGGAGTCTACTGCTAGCAGCTGGTTCATCTGTGCTGTTATGTGTTCATACACTGCTGTTAGTTTTTTTAGCCAGTAGGTGTAGATCATGTCCATACCAGATACTGTCCAGCTCTACATGTTTTTGATCTGTTCTTGGATGTTTGCTACTGTGATGATGAATGGTTCCTGTCTTTGGAGATTGCTGTAATCTCCTTTCTGGTCCTGCAGTCACTTTGCAAGATGTTATGTGTCTTCCCTTTTTTCCAGATGTTCTTCCAGTACTGTTCAGTTTCTACTGTCGGTGTTCCTATTGTTACTATGTTATTGCACTGCAGTTGGCAGTACACCTTGGATGGTTCTTGGAAAACAGGATATTTATCTTTTTGGCCTTTGCTTCTCAAGTGCATTTCCTTAATCTAGTCTCCAGTGCTGTGAGCCTTTGTTTAGTAGTCTTTAGGTTTCAGATGGAGTTAGGTCCTTGTATTTTTTTCAGTAGCTGAGTCTTATCCCTAATTTTCATAACTTCTCTAATCCCACCAGCTAACTAAACTCTCTCCAGATTGCCTTGATTTTAGCTTTTAACCTCATTTTCTTGATCATGTAGCCAAGCATTTCCAGAATTATGGCAGCTGTAGCATTTGCCAGTTCATTGGTTTGAGTTATAGAAGTAATAGGGGTTGTCATGGGGGCTCTATTGGCATCTTCTAGCATACTGATGTTACTTCTCCACTGAGCCTTGGCAAACAGTCTTGAGAGTTGACTAAAGCTAGTTTAACCAGGATCTTATGCCTCGTACTAGTAGTAGAGCTTTGTAATGGAGATGGTGGTAATGACATTCCAGCTTCAGTGTTTCCTGAACATCTAGTTTTTCTTCTGACTCTTCATGACCATGTGTAGCTGGTATAAGTTTTGAGAGCAGTTTCCTCTTCATATATCATGTGATTTGGGGAATGGGGTTTCTAAAGTACTGTAAGAGTGAGCTCCATTCTTTTTTCTTATGCCTGTATGGGCACTTTGATAGTCATAACATTGGGCACAGGTCATGGGTCATCATAATTTTGAACAGTCATTGAATGAGCGGTCATACGTTGAGGACTATCTGTAGTGTATTGTTATCACCTAAAGATATATGATTAAATATTCAATGTCTTTGTTTCAAAGCAAAACATTTCTAGTATCAAACACATGCTTTAATAAAAATAGTTGGTCTATCCCAGCCCATTGGAATTCTAGAATGTGAATCCAAAGAGCTCCAACTTCCAATGATAGTACTGTATAATTGAATGGAATACTTTGGGGGAATGGGACATTATCAAAATAATAGGAAATTTGAAGGAAGGGCAAGATAAAAATGAGTGAAGGATATATGCCTCATTACATAGAAATTGAAACTGTGGTGTTTGAGCTCCATGTCTTTAAAACAGATTTTTACATGTATTCATATTATTTTATTTCTCAATGAAATGAGATAATATTTGTTAGAAAGCTAGATTGCAGTTAAAATGTCATAGCTACAATTTCTGATGTTATATTTAAATAGTGTCCTTTTTTTTTCTTTTGAGGCAAAGTAAAGAGAATCCGTAGTTAGGTACAGTATATGTGTAGAAAAATTCAATCAGATAAATTGATGCTCTCTTTTTTTTTAGCAGAGTGAAGAGGTAATATCAAGGAATATGGATAAATTAAGACCAGAGAGAAGTATAAGAAATTATCTCCCTCATCTTTTCCTTAAAGGAAAATGTAGTGAGCCAATCAGACAGAGAAGAAAACTCCAGACTGCCACTCACCATAAGAACTAAATGCCCTGATTATTTGAATTGATTTTTGGATTTCTTTTTTTCAAGATGATGTATCATGTGTTAGTTCAGACACTTAAAGTTCATTTTTAGCAGTAACATTTTTCTTCGCACAAGTTCCAAGAGCGAGAAGGATGACTGAAATTTAAATAACAAAGACTCAAGACTTGCTCATCATGTCATGGACTTCTCTCCCCAAGAAACCTTGTTTTGCTTTCTTTTAAATTACATTCACATAAATAAACACCTAAATAAATTTTGAATCTTGCTGAAGCAAAACAGATTATTAATAGGCCAATTGTTAAGCTTGCCTCCAGGGCAACAAGCTGTCTTCAGTCAAATTCTGTTTACTAAGTTAATGAGATGACCCATTTACTTAACAATATAATTTAATTAAGGAGCTGATTTATTTATTTATTCCATTCTCATCAATAATATTCATCAGTGTAATGGTGCTCTTTGAGAGGAAACGAAGTGATAATGACTTCCCATTGTAAGTATATGACTATACACGTGGCCATATAAATCAATATAACTACATACATATGTACCTATGTACATACATACATACATAGAAGATACACCTGCTTAAATGTTTGTTTTCTGTCATGCTTACTGAGAAATTTCTAAACACTCCGTTTGACTAGGCTCCAGCCTTCAACTCAGCTCAAGACAGCAGCATTGCAGCTGCACTGTGTGTGTGTATGTATTTGTGTACCTCCTTGGTTGTGTGTCAAAATCACGAAGACGGTGAATGGCATGTCATGATGCAAATCTTGCCCCTTTTGAATATATGCATAGAGCTACTCTGGATACACTTCCAGATACACTGCACAGCCAGATAAAAATCTTATTGCCTGCTAGAAAAAGCCTCTACGGTTGTCTTTTGTAGCTGTAATTTCCATCTTTCTCTTGTTGTACCTCCTGTATATAGGAGAATATGTGTGATTTGAATCTTGGATCTGCTGTACAAGTGTCTTTAGTACTGCAGTTACTGGTTTTCTCCACTTTAACATCTTTCCTAGTTTTTGTAATAAAAATATACCATTAGGAGTTGAAGGCTTTCGGTTTCAATATCAGTCCTTGTGAAGACTGACAGGTGGAAAGAATGCTTATCAAATTTTCAGATGACACTAAAAAGGATGTCACAGCCAATACTTTAGATGACAAGATTGAAACTGATTTTGATAAGTTAGAAAAATAGGTTGAAAATAACTGAAGGATACTTAATGGGGACAAAAACAAAGTTATGCATTTAAGAAGTAGAATTGAAATGCATGTCTAAAGAGAGCTTCATAAGAACATTTATGAAAAAAAGATATTGGAATAGCAGTGATATGATATGGCCTCAAAGAAGACAAATACAACTTTACATATCACTTATCAAGCAGATATTGGATATCCATCTGTCATGAATACTTTAATTTGGATCTTTGCATGGAACAGTGGTATTGATTTGGTTTGGAGTGTGGCTCAGTTGGATTTAATTTTATTGTGGCTTAATATTCTCAAAGAATGATTTCTTTGTTCATCATCTTCCCATTCTGAAATTCAGCTCAACAGATTAAATCAAATTAACTTGCATATAGTGATATGTAATTTCCCTGATATTTACTGTGTCTTGCAAACAGAGGTTCCTTGTCTAATTTGAAAAGTATGTATTTGGACAGCAGGGGAGAGAATTTCCTAAATTACAAGGTGAAAATTAAAGAACCGCAGTTCAACTCACATTCATAATCTGTGATGTTAGCAAATAAACCTTTTCTGACACCATTACAGTATTATAACCCAGAAACCTAGACAGGTAAAATATTAACTGGTTCTAGCATCTGTCTGTCTGTCATTTTCTCCAAACTTCAATTCCATGCCCTATTTGATTTTCAAGGACTGTCAATTTCTTTATCCACACTTAGATTTATATTTCTTATTTATATTTAATGGATATAGCCAACCTGATATGTTGCTTGGGATCTACTCTGCAGAGGCAATTTTTGAAGGTTATTTGTATTTCAATGGCTCTTATGTTTTTGTTTGACTCAGAGTATTTCTTTTGAAGATTGCTATAGAAATTCAGTAAATCAAGTCCCTACCTCCGTCTTTAAGTAGATGAACTATCCTTTACTACTTTTAATTCAAAATTCATGTTTGAATATACAAATTATATCATCATGTATATCCTAAGGCTCAGATGTTTGGGGTACTAATAATCAGAAATATTTTTGAATCTGACCTTTTCCAGCAGCAGTAGCGGTTGTTGATGATGGTGGTTTTTTATTTGGAAAGCAAGAAATGTGTGAATTTGGATGAAGGTTTCAGTTGTATGCCTAAATTACACCTCAGCTAAATAGCTAATGTCAGGAGGGAGTGAATATACAAGACAAAATATATATTCTGAAAGCCAGTATTTCTTTTGCACTTCAAAACTGCAAGAACATAAATCAAAACATGATAGAAACTGTCAAAGCTGATCCCTCTGCCTGGTTATTTCATTTTGTTGTGTCTTGCTCAATATTCTTAGTAACTTAACAAGGCCTTTTTTCTTTAGAAGACATGGAAAAAGAGAAGGGAGGGAGGGAAA
>JANHFM010006210.1:30895-44000 GCA_032468115.1 Grayia smithii | reverse complement strand
CACACACACACATACATCCCTCCCTCTCCAAGAGCTGTCAGATTGGAATGTGGTTAACATGATTTCCAAACCTGACAAGAACACAGAGGGGAATAAGAGTAGCCATCATTATGGAAAAAAGTTCCATTGTCAAAGAAATCTTAAAGGAACTGATAGAAGGCAAACATCCCATGGTAGAGTTGTTTAATATACAGCAGATTTCTCTTCTGCAACATAAGACAGGACTAGACTTAATTGTTAAATCACAGGAATCTAGATTTTAGGTGAATACAAGTGGTCATCAACTTATAAGAGTTCATTTATCGACCGTTCAAAGTTACAACAGCACTGAATAAAGTGATTTATGACCATTTTTCACAGTTATAACCTTTGCATCATCCCCATGGTCATGTGATCAAACTGCAGACTCTTGGCAACCAGTTCATATTTATGACAGTTGCTGTGTCCCAGGGTCATGTGATCACTGTTTGCAATCGTCTGACAAGCAAAGTCAATGGGGAAGCCAGATTCACTTAACAATTGGGTTATTAACTTAATAACTGCAGTAATTCACTTAACTGTGGCAAGAAAGGTCATCCAATGGGGCAACGATCACTTAACAAATTAAATTTGTTACTTCACTTAGCAACAGAAATTTTGGGCTCATCTGTGGTGGTAAGCAGAGTATTACTACCTGTATTAGGAGACACATCCTGACAGGAGGCCTTATTCAGTCAGTAATGGAACCAATTGCTATACTCAGAAAAAAAATGGAGGAGTCTCCCTTGCTGGGGAAACTGGACAACACTGGGAATGATATAGTAGCTTCAAATGTCTTGCCACAAGCAAAGGGGTTGCATTATGTAGCCAACAAAATCCCCTCATCTCAAGAAGTCTACAATACCTAATAAATAGGGTATCTTTACTTCCCAGAAAATACCTGAATCTACAAAGGTACCCAAAGGGAGTACCTTTGTTGACTTTACAAGGTAAAATCTTCACAAAGAAAATGTTAGGAATAAGATTTAACCCGATGGAGGAATTTAAATGAACTCATTGTATTCTGATAAATCCCTTCCCTTGTTCTTACTGAGGTACAGTATTTTCTTCTGGAAATCTGAGCCGCAGGCTTTGAATTTGGGAGAAGCGACAGTGAAGCTGATTCACAGCTTGGAGTGAAAGCATTCGCTGCGCATACATGATGAAGCTGATATTCCCTCTTGAAGCCAGCTACCAAAGTAGCAAAGCTACCAGAGAGGCAGCAATCTTGAAGCTCTTCCCTGCTTAAGACAAAGATGACTTGCTAATAATGCATTCATAACATGTGCACAACGATGAAGAAACACAGCAAGCTGTTCACCAGACATTCAGAACTTCAATGCAAACTCACCTCTATTCGCTTTTCTTAGGAAATCGGCACATGGGCTCCCACTTCCATGTGCTCTGTTCAGAGAGAATGAGACTCGGATTTTTTTTTTTAAAAAAAAGGGGGGGGAGAGAAGCTGCCGCTCCCTGAAGCGGTGACAACCCCGCCTTTTTTCTGTGGGCTTTCATACACAAACATGGGAGCTTCGAGCGCAGGCCTTTTGGGCAAATTGAGAGAGTGAGGAAAAGGGTGTGGGAGTGGGGTGTGAAGAAGCCAAAACTGAACAGAAATGGAAGAGGGGAATATAGCAGATGGCATCATCAAGAGCAGAGAGTGAGTGTGAAGAGTAAGGCATTTAAAGGAAAAAAGAAAAAAAAGAAAAGAAAAGAAACCAGAAAGGAAATTCCCAAAGGGACTTCCTATAATTTCCAAACTGTGGCAGTGCCAAAGAATACAGATCTTCAGACAGATTTTTTTTTTTCAAGAAAGTACAAAAGTGGGATTCTTACAACAAATAGGGCAACTTGGAATACTGTTAGAAAGAAAAGCTACTCTGATATAAATATGGGTTGAGGGATGTGGAGAAAACTTAGTACTGGTGGGAATGAAAGAATGGGACTGTCAAGAGAGTTTTTTCACTGTGCAGAGGGGAGGGGGGCAGGAGTTGGAGGAATTTAATGTTTCTCCTAATGTTCCTCCTTCCCATGTACAGATAGTCCTTGACTTACGACCACCATTGGGACCAGAGTTTCCATTGTTGAGCAAGGTGGTTTTTAACTGAATCACACCTGATTTTATGATCTTTTTTGTCATGGTTATTAAGCAAATCACTGCAAATAGAATAGAATAGAATAGAATAGAATAGAATAGAATAGAATAGAATAGAATAAACTTTATTGTCACTCTGAATGTACATTGATCAGCATACATTAAAATTATGTATGTACCCATGTATATTATATGACCCAGAGAAACAACACAGTCTAGTTTAAGTGAATCACAAGGTCATTAAGAGAACCTGGCTCTCATTCTCAGTTGGCTGAGAATGAAAGGTGGCTATCAGGGAAGTTTTCAATGTGCAGTGGGGTGTGTGGGGGTGCTGGAGTGGGAGCAATTTAATGTTCTTCCTTCCCACATAATATAATTAGGCTCCTGGGATTCTTTTAAGGAGATGATTTGCAACAATAGGCATTGTGAAGTCCAAAAACACGACCAGGCACATGGAGTACAAAATAAAGGTTCTGCTGTAGCCTGGACAGAAAAAGTCGTTGTAGTATTTCTCTGGCACAATTCATTCCTAGTTTACTAGAGTTTCATCTGGTTGATAAAACTTATTTTCATCCCAACATTTTATGTCCACATATTATTCCTTTAGGAACATTCGAGTTCAGATCCTTACAATCACTGCCTGATTTTTTTTCCCCTTCAAAATGTTGTTTATAATAATAGGAAAGAAAAAATACTTCAGGGCAGGAGAGGGGAAAAAAACCCTAAAAAACCCCCCAAAAACAAAGAAACAAAAAGCGCTGTCTCGCATTGATTCTAGTTGAGAAGGGCACTTTGGCAAGGCCTACATACCAGATGTGTCTTTTTGTTGCTCCTCTCCAGTTAGAGCATATTCTGAAGTCTATTGTCATCCAGAATACTGATTTAATGACAGCCAACTGACAAAAATTGTTGCTGGAAGCTGAAAGGCGCCTTAAGGGAGGACAATGATGTCACTGAGATTTGATGGCATTTTTGTGTGCAGCTAATAGCTGGAGGCAGCCATGCCGATTTTAGTTTTCCTTTGAGGTTCGGTGACAAGGTTTGCTTTTGGCAACACTTTTTAATATATAATGGTCAATTGGACAAACACCTTTAGCATATTAACTGCAGATTCAGATGGGTGGCGGTGCCTCCTTATATTTTAGTCTAAAACATTGGGGATTTATAAAAATATGAAAGACAGCTAGGAGTATAGGAGTAATGAAGGCACCCAAAGGTGACTTTTGAGATTCTTACTGAAAGTTATTTATTTGTTCAGTCATTCCCTGGATACCTCATTTATTTATTTATTCAATTCACGTTCAATTTATTTTGCCACAACTCTCTGTCAGTAGGTGCTTTTCTGAGTTCTTCAAAACCCGGGCTTTTGTAATTGTGATACTATCAAGCCATTTTTACTTCTGACACCCTCTTTTTCAGTCTTCTTCATTGGCGGCTAACTTTCCCACTCATTTTCTCTCAGCTCAACCACCTCACAAGGTTGTTGTTGGGCAAATAGGAGGAAAAAAGATTATTAGGCATGCCCTTTAGTTACTTACAAAGAAATAAAGACAGGATAAAAATATCCAGGATATTTTTAGGAAATATCCAAAGATAATAGAGCATTGTCTAGCTGAAAATTATTTAGAGGAAATGCTACATCCTTCCTTTCTGGGACAATATGCAAATTATAGGGAGTGACACACAAAAGGTAACAGGAGTTATGATATTTAAATAAAGTTAGTCTTAAAAAGGTGTAACTTAATAGGAACTTTAACATGTAAATCTGGAGTTGATATGTGTGACATAGAGGCAGTTTCTTCAATCATGTTGCTTGCTGTTGATCTTCTTTTTAATAATGGTTAAAGGTTTCAATTTCTATAACAATATAAGTATTCTGAAAGTTAATTGTTTTGATTCTATATGTACCCGGTTTAGAGAGTATATGTGGTATGAAAATGATTAAACGTCATTATTTTTTATCGTTATGCATTATTTCTTCATTAACACTGAATGGTGGATTGTAGAGTAGGAGATTATTAGTTTTAATAAAAAGAGTGGAGGAGATAAACTATTTACAAAGAATGTGTCATTAATTTTTATCACATTCCAATAGTAACCCTTTCTACAAATCTTACAAAGAAAAAGTTGGATTAAATGCTTCATCGTTACTCAAAAACAGAACTCACTGAAGTCAGTGCTGCTTGCTCCAAAGTAAGTAAATGCGAGACCGCTGCCAAAATAACTGTGAATTTCAAAGAATCAACTCATTCTAATTTTAATATTACCCTTTGCTTAATAAAACCAAACAAGAAGATTCCTTGGATTGGCATTTCAGCCATTTTTTTTCTGTTTTGGAAGTGTGTTTTAATTACAACTGAGAGAGCAATAACAACTCTTTTTATAGCTCTGAAGCAAAACTGAAATGATTTTACTCTGATTTAGTTTAAATATAGGCAAATACAATGACACCTCATCACGGCATCGGTGTTTTTCCAAGAAAGCCAAATCAACAATTCTCCACATGGTAACTGTGAAATGTACAATGCCTGTTATTGGGAACAATTTTCTAAAGTTGGCACATAAATCTGAACCTTATTTTCAAGGTTCCAATATAGTGTTCTGTGTAGATCTCATTCCTGTTTTATTTTGTTATCAGAAAGCATCTGCAGTGCTGCCTGCCTGTTAAAACCAGAATAGAACAAATATATCTAAAATCAGCAATGCTGTTCTTTCCTGCCAGACAATTTGTTTTCATGGTCTTCTTTCTTTCACGAATTTTCTGATAGTTCTGGTATTCAGGCACATTACTCAGAATACCACAATACCGTGGCAGAAATAGTCTATATCAGCAGTCATCAACTGGTGATCCACAGACTACTGATGGTCCACGAAAAAGTGTTGGTGGTTCGCAGAAAAATTATTTGCATTTTTTATATTGCACCAAATAAAACTTTAAAAAAAAATATTAGTGGTCCATGGGATTTAAAATTATGAATTTAGTGGTCCCCGAGGTCCGAAAGGTTGGTGACCGCTGGTCTATATTTTTCTCCTATAGGTTCCCCATTCTCTCCAATAAGATAGAAGCAATGCAGTACTTAATTGGAATGTAAGAAGAATTTACAGTTAAATTAGATTATGTCTATATCAATGAACCACTGGTCTCCATTAATTAGCTAGCAACAAGGTCATTTTTTCCCCCTAGCTTCGCTATAAAATAGATTGACAAATGATGAAGAAAATGATGGTCACCATTTCTTCCTTCTTTGCAATGATTTCTTTTTAAAGATCACACTGAAATTTCTCCAAGCTTTAAACTGCTCATTCTGGCAAATGTAGCCAAATCCCAGTTCCTGTGAAGAACTCGGAGTCCCACTATGTGCAAATTTCCCTTTCTGATCCAGCCAGAAATAATCTCAAAAGCACTCTACTGAAATATGCACAAGAAGGTTATAGAAAGAACCCTCAGCTCCAAAAAGAGCAGAGTGGGTGAGTGGGTGATCTGTCATAACATGTTTGGAACAAATCAATTAAAGAGAAGCAATTTCCCATTTTTTTTCCAAAGGAAAAAGTAACACATCTCTAGTCTTCAAAGCCATATACTGCCCCAGGGATATCTCTAGAACAATTAAATAATGATAACTGCCACCATACAGACAACACCGTGGAACCTCCTATGGAAACTCAACATGAAAATTAAGGCATAATTGAAAAAAAACCATTGAGAGAATGAAAGCACATACGACCATGTTTTAAAACCAGATGGGGGAGAATTTTCTTGCAAAATCAAAGACATTGCTCTAAAAAGTTACAGCAAGAAGCGGAGTGATTCATGAGTGCATGACAGACTATAAAGCAGTTGACAAGTAAGCATCTTGCTTGAGGAATAAAAAGATTAACCTGCCATAAAATAAGAAAAACCCTTCCTATCCAAAAGGATCAGTGTGTTTATGCTCAACTTAGTCAGTAATCACCCATTTGGAAATGGTTTCCTTAGAGACAGTAGAACTTGCTGACTTTGAGCCAGAAGAAAAAGAAGGGATAACATTTCTTATGACTTGGCTTGCTCCTAGAAAAAATGTTTGGTCATAAAATTTACAGAGATAGCCTTTACGGATGTGAAAGTGATATTATGAGCCCATCGTACTTTCTCTGAAAGGCCTGTAGAAGCAGTTAACTATTGCTTTATATTTGAAGAGTGGGTGCAGAAATGTAGGATAATTTGTCTCAGTACTGTAGAGTAAAATATAGTGGCAGTAAGTTTGCTAAAAGTTGCACATTATAATTACCAATGGCCAAAAAAGGATTTTTAAAAGAAATTAAGAATGGTATCATATTTCCCCTTAGCCATTTTATTCTAGATTCCTAGAAATAAAAACATAGTATTCCAGAACCTGAACATTTGCAGCTCTGTTTCTAATGAATTCTGCTTCTTTTTCAGATACAGGATTAGCCCTAATAGTGCAGTGGTTAGGATGCAGTACTGCAGGCAAACTCTCCCCACTGCCTGGAGTTCGATCCTGACCAGCTAAAGGTTGACTTAGCCTTCCATCCTTGGTAAAATGAAGACCCAGATTGTTAGGGGCAATATGCTGACTTTGTAAACCATTAGGAGAGGACTGTAAAGCATTGTGAAGCAGTATATATTGCTATTTTTCACATGGCCATTGCAGCATCCCCAAGGTCACACAATCAATATTTGGACACTGGCTCATATTTACAATGATTACATGATAGAGTCATGTAAAGCACTATGGGGCAATATATAAGTCTAATTGCTATTTTTATTGCTATTATTTAGTCATTCTGAGGATAGTTTGGTAGTTTTTCAGAAGTTAATTTTCTAAAGGGAAACTTATTGTATTATACTATATATGTATGTATGTATGTATGTATGTATGTATGTATGTATGTATATAGATATAGATAGATAGGTATATATAGGTATAAAGAGAGAGAGAGAGAGAGAGAGAGAGAGAGAGAGAGAGAGAGAAAGATATGTATATTTCAGGTTAGGAACAGTATGTTTTGCACATACTTGCCTTAAGCTTTTTGTGTGCTTTAATAATTTAATAATTATTAAAAATTATTTTTAATACTTGGATAAAGTAAAAAGCTTTAAGGTTCTCAACATATTAGAGTAGGTAATCTTTAATGGCTAGAACTTAATAGTTTTGTGGGATTGCAAATCATATTTATAGTTTTGGTTATGGAGGGAATTTGGAACTTTAAAAAATATGTATACATTCATGATCAATATAATACAATAGCCATGCTATTATTCTTTTAATATGTCAAATTAACAAACATCAACTAGAATGAACTTATGTCTCCCACGTAGTTGATTTCATTCTCCATAGTGGGAAACAGGTAGTCCTATTTGCAATAGATGTATCAAATTGGCTTAGTTCCTATCCCATTAACACCACAAGTACATCTCTTTGCTTTCTTGTGTATAAACGAATGATCTTCTGCTAACTGCAAAAAAGAAAGTTCCCTCCTTTTCTATAAAGAAAATTTGAAACACTTAATTTTGGTATAAAATTATGACTATTGTAAAATCAACCACTACACTTGCTTAAGAGAAATAATGTCTCTGGGTAGGTCACAACAATCAAAGAAATTACAATCAAAGAAATATCACATAAAAAATTAGGCAACACATATTACATTTTTGTGGATTTTCTTGGCAATAATTAATAGAATTATTATGCAATACTGGAAGGATAAATCTGTGTCTGATAGGCTGCAAATAATATGTACTATTTATCGTTTGAATTAGTCTTTTTTTTTTGACAAATAAATAGGATTCCCTCCCCCCAACCTTGTTAATTGGTATGTTTAAATTATATGACTTTTAATATTACTGCATGCATTTGCATTTTTCTTCTGTTGATTGGCTTGGCACAATAAAATAAATTAAAAATAAGAAATCCAGATGGAATTAGGTGCAAGGAGCAACAAGGACAAAAAGGCTTCATCTCAGAAAAGCAAGAGGTTGTTGCATAGTTGAGGAGTGGAACTACATAAAAAATCACAAGGAAACTTGTAAGAGTAGAGAGAGGAGGCAGGGTCAAAACCAGAGGCAGCATTGCAGATAAACATGAATGTATGTGGGATCTAAAAGCAAACTGAAAAAAAAATGTGTAAACAATGGGGGGTATGTTGTTGGAATAACAAGGACACTTGTTTTAATCTGAACGCTAAATACATGAATTCGAGAGCTAATGAAAGAACAGAGAGAAAGTTGTTGCTTTAATTAAGGTGCCAACAATGCAGATATTAAATTTAACTGATAGCAGTAATAATGCAACAAAGACTTAGTTGACATCTTGATTAAAAAAAATGATGGCAATTCAGTAATTCTAAAAACAGCCAGCACACTGTTTTAGGAACAATACTTTTAACAGTATGTCAAGTTCTGGTCAATTCAAACATATAGCTGAAAGCAGAGGGAAATACTTTATTGCTTCGTTTACTGGGCAATTTAAGAGACCATTTGTAAAACAGAGTTCTTAATGAACATTTTTGTGGGATTTGTCTATGATTCAATGAACACACTAAGAAAAGGGCTACCGTTATGATTATCCAGAGCAGCTAAGATGACAGTTCTGAGCTCAGACCAGCATATTCCTGGGTACTAGATAACAAGAAAATTAAGGATAACTATCAAAATAATGGGAGAAAGCTTTTCAAGAACAGTCACTGTTGCATGTGATGAACCAGAATTCTGATTCCGAGAAAGCTGATTCTCATGGCCCTAGAACCTCTAGTCTTTTTATTTTGGTTAGAAATGTATATGCCTGACATGTTGCAGGATTACGTGTCTCCATTTTTGGCTGGATGCAATTAAAAGTGTTAGTCACCATTTCAGAATTCACCAGGAAGCGATATAGTTAATGTTACGTGGCTATTTTGCAGTAAAGTTACCGCTTCCAAGCCACAAAAACTTACATTTAAAAGAGATACATTTCTTTTATGAGCTGCATCAGCTTTTTGCGTGTGCCATGCCTGCTCAGCGTCTTTGTCTCTTTGATGACTCTCCATCTGCTGAAGCAACACCAATCTCCGAGAGAGTCTACAAAAGGGAAACATTATGATAAGTGGGCAGGCATTTCCCGCCCCCACCCCACCCCCTGCACAACAACCAGAAAAACAACAACCTTTTACCCTCACCCAATTTTTCTCTAATTATGTTGAATACAGCGTGGGAGAAGAAAAAAAGAGGGGGAAAGCACATAAAGTCCCTTTCGTGCTGTGCTCTCAGGGAGAAAGTAACCATCATGTTGTACAACAAGCAGTCTCTGTGCATAAATGACACAATCGGTACAGGACACCTCAAACAATATTGGCCCGCAAGGAACAGTTAGCCATCTAGAGCACTAGTTATGAGTTCACTGCATTCTGTTACTAGGGTTAATTCTTCAAATTTATGAGATCCTGTGTTCAGAAGAAAAACTGTCACGTTTCTCATCCTGGTTGTACATCCCTCTGCGCAATTTTAAAAGAGTCCTGTTTTCCTCCCTATCCAAGTTCGCGGAAAATAGTTTCTTCCTCTCAAAAACAATCTTTCCAAACCTTTCCTACAGAAATGAGGTTCCATTCTATTCTCTGCATAGATTTTAAAAAAGGCTTTTGGGAAAAAGCATTCAGTCATTTCAAGAAAACTCTCCTGGGAGGAAGCAATACAGCGCAGTTCGCAGAGAAAGGGGATTCTGTATATATACTATATGCACAAATGAAAATTGTAAACAGAGGGTGTAAAATGTGGGTCGGGCAGCCTTTTAATCTTACATGAGAGGATGTTTTCTTCACGAGGGAGTTGGAAGAATAGCCTCAGAGAGATAAAGAAAACTACATTAGCATCAAATATCAAACAGACTAGCTGACGTGATCGGGTTTTTAAATGCTTCTATTTTTAAATTGTTTTAATATATATTTAAATATCTAAATTTTATATTGTATATTGCTTTTAACTTTTTGTGAGCCGCCCCGAGTCCTTCAGGAAATGGGCGGCATATAAATCAAATCAAATAATAAACAAATAAATAAATAAATATACAAGAGAAACAAGCCCCTTATTACTCTTAACAGATTAATGCCAAAGTCAAGGAAAACAAGACTTCCATCATTTTTTGGGTTTGCTGGGTCAGTTCTCTATGCAATGGATATTGGGATATGTTAAACCAATAATAAAGGGGAGAAACTGTTTTTTGCTTATTTTGGCAGAAGTATTATGAATTTGGACTCAGTATGTGCATAGATTTGTATACATGCTGTTTTTCCATTTTCTTTATTAATTGCTGTGTGGAAAATGACTACAATCTCAGGGAGAAATCTTTACTACTACCCATTGTATCATCTCCATAAAAATTGTGAAGTCTCACATTGCTCCTAGAAAGTAATGCATGCAGTAGATGATCTACATCTACATCTATTGGGCTATATTCCCTCCATAAAACGTATCCATTCAACTGAAGTTAAAGAAATACCAGCTACATTCAGATTTATGCAAACTATTCAGAGATTACATCAAATAACATTGTCATCCTGTTATTTTCTGCATTATTTCAGTAGATTTATATTACGTCATTATTTCATTTTTAAACCTTTACCAATTTAGATAGCTGTGTTACACTAGCTCTATTATCTCCTTTTTGAGAAGGAAAAATCCCAAAGTAGAAATATATTCTTCATAGATTTTGTCATTATGCTTACTGCAGTTTTGATACTTTTCAAAAGCTTTTCCTCAAGAATGAATAACTTGTATTTTCAACCACAGAAGCAATTGGAGATGGAATATTTGCCCTTAGAAATCTATTCTAATTACTTCCATATATTTAATTTTTCCTCTACCAGAATGAAATATTAGGAGTGCACAGGAGGAGCTCCAGGAAGACCTAGTACCACAGATTTTACATAAGGATATAAATGGGGACAGTCTATTTAATCTCCTCACAAATGATCTGGAATCAGCTCTGAGTAGTGAGGAATCGCGTCTGTGTATGAGATCAAATTGTTAAATACAGAGATGACAAAAAAGAACTCCTCAATCTGAGGGAATGGAACAAAAATGGCAAATTGAGGATCATCCTAGGATAGTATGAAAATGCGGGTACTGGTGCTAGGAATTTAACCTACCTGCAGAATATAGTGGTTAGAGTAGGGTATGCATTCACAACAACAGATCAGAAAGAGGTTTTGGTTTTATGGTGATGGTTCAGTGAAACATTTGCTGCTGTGCAATCCCTGTTAAAAGGTAAATGTCAGTGTAGGGTTCATAGGGTGTGAAAGTAAAGTTGCCAATAACATACTTATTTGTACGCTTGTACAGATAGTACGTGATGTATCAGCCACTGAGAAACAATTATAGGATGCAACTATTTTCTTCAAATCCAGTCAGCAGGTTTCCTCCAGATTGTAAATTATGGAAGCAAGAAACCAGAATAGGTAAACTTTGGGCTACAGATCAAAATTCTGCAACTGCCTTTTGAACAAGAATATTGAGATCTTTAAAATAAAGCTAGGATATTGCAGTAACTCTAAATGTTCACTTTTAAAAATGTGTTTTAGTAATTTGGTTAGAATTTGAAGTGGTAGCTGCAACACAGAGAGAAATGCAATGAAATGCAATGAAATACTGAATTTAGAAAAGGCATATCAAATCATTAAGCGGTAGCTGGAATTCAATCAGAAAATTCAAGGTTGAAAAAGAGGACTTCATATTATGGTTTATTTGAAAAGCAGCACTGATGGACAGCTCCCCCTAGAGGCAAAATATGGCACTTAACAAGAGGCCATATGGTTTTTTCTGTTATTAAAATTTGTTATTTCTCTTAAGAGATGTTTTTCTTGTATTTAGAATAATCACAGAGTTGTTCTCAGTTCGATAAATCAGTTCATAGATTTGGGAATAATCCTGCAAATTCCTAAGCATTCATAATATATTTCATTGTATTTTTCTAACATCTAAAAACAAGACTTCTTCAGAAACTACTTACATTTCTTCATGCTGCTTAGCAAGCTGAATTTCTTGTGCCAAATAGGATGCCATATTTGATCATATTAATAATTTCAATTACTCTATGAAAAAAAAGGTAAAATATGGATCCTTCAGAAATAGACACATACATTTTATGACATTTATTAAGAAATAATCCTAAATATAAATGTTGAATTAGTGATGGGAACATTTTGCTGTAAAAAAGATGAAATCTTTTAACACTATTAAAAGCATATGAGTACATCTTAATAATATTTAAGACAAAATATCGATACTGCATTCACCTGTGAACATTTCTTCTCCATTCTTGCTTACTTTTATTTTTGTACTTGGCTGATTTTCTTTAATTCTGCATTTTTTTTTTAGCTTTGGACTGTCAGTTTTTAATTATCCAATTAAAAAAAAATATCCGGGCACCTTTTTTATAGTAATTTTATTAAATATTGTAATTAAGAACACAACTAAGAAAAGATTGAAAAATAAAGAGTACAAACAGAAAAGGAAAAAGGGAAAATATAAAGAAAGAGAAAAGAAATATATGTGTGACTTCTCATCTTCATCATAACAAGTGCTAACATCTGCCCTTATCTTTCCGATATCAGAAAAATGTTCAATGTCTAAAGATTCAGATTTTTTTATTGTTGTTAAATAACTTCCTGTTGTTAAATAACTCTTTGCTAATGAAAAAGTCTTTTTAAAGATATAATTAGTCTTGGGATTTATCTATTCTGGAGAGCAAACTCTGTGCAGGTTTTCTATAGAACTTGAAAAAGCAACGTGCAGAGAACCTTTGATTGAACAAACTCTTGTTTAATGGGCTTATGATGCAATGGGGCCAGATCAGAGAATGTGGATGTCATCCCTGAAATAATGGGAAAGTCAGTTGTTTCTAAAATCTGCAAATAGTAATAATACCCCACACTTATTTATTTATTTAATCCAATTTATATCCCGCCCTTCTCCAGAGACTCAGGGCGGCTTACAATTTCTTAAGCACAAATCAATGTGCT
>JANHFM010006209.1:54928-72630 GCA_032468115.1 Grayia smithii | reverse complement strand
CCATGTAGAGAGCATTGCAGTAGTCCAGCCTTGAGGTGATGAGGGCATGAGTGACTGTGCACAGTGCATCCCGGTCCTGGAAAGGGTGCAACTGGCACAGCATATTGCAAAATCTCCATTCCCACCCCACTCTGGGGCCAGCCAGAGGTGGTATTTACTCAAAATTTCTACTACCGGTTCTCCGAACTGCTCAAAATTTCTGCTACCAGTTCTCCAGAACCAGTCAGAACCTGCTGGATTTCACCCCTGCTTCTATCCTTCCGAAGTTGGTAAAATGAGAACCCAGATTGTTGGGGGCAATATGCTGACTCTGTAAACTTCTTAGAGAGGGCTGTAAAGCACTATGTGTCAGGTTCCAACCAATGCCTTAATTAAATCAAGCCAAGTTTCAAAATAAATTCAGTTATTTATTAGGAGCATCATGTCGGCACGGACCAAGTGAAGCCAACTCTGCCCTCACTTAATTCGTGACTTGGCTCTGGCCCTTCCCCCAAGGTGTGTCATCAGTCACATTCCCCAATGAAGCAATTTCACAGGTTGTAGAAGTCACTTTCTCCAGCCACTGTGGATCTCTGTGGAGATGGCCTTGACATTTGCCAGCTGGAATGTGCTTTGCTTTGCCTAAACTACAAGTTCCTCAATGCAGCTCCGAGGCTCGATTCCCCATCTCCCTGCCTATGGCAATTTGAGAGCAAGTCAGGAATGCTTCGTGAGTTAACACTGTGAAGCGGTATATAAGTCTAAGTGCTTTTGCTATTGCTATCTCTACCATTAATGGTTTGGAGTTTTAACTGCCTATGAAGATCTTCAGTTACTAATAATTCACTTTTGAATCCAGTTTAATGTATGATTTTATACTTTCAAGTCTTCTAGACTTGTTAGAACAGAATCTAAGAGTTAAGATCTTTTTCTGGGATGCTTTTTGATTGCCTCAGTCTCCAGTGATTAGACAGGTAGTGTGAGGACTATTTCCATCCTGGTACATGGTCCCAAAAGAACACGCCCCCCCCCCCGGATAACTACTTTTATTATCTTTTAGGAAGTAGGTTAAATCATTTTTATTCTCTCAGGCTTTTAAAGACCTTACATATTAGACATATTGTGTTATCAGCAATTTTTCCTAGCTTCATTTTCAGGTACATTTTTGTATGGTTTTGACTTTTGTTGGATACATTTATTATGCCCTAATGTATTTCATTTATACTTTTTAAATTGTATTGTAATTCACTTTTGGACAAAAATTATGAAAAATGTCATATATATCCAAAATGAATATAAAAATGAGCAAACTAATCAGACACCAAAGCTCATTTTGAAAATGGAACGCTAACAGAGCAATCTAATTTTTCTCCATTTAGAAGTAGGTTATTTTGATATTGATTGGATTGATATTAAGTAAGTAAACATAAAGTTACAGCATAATATTATTAACAGGATTTTTCTGATGTTACAAATTATATAATAGATAGTTACACTTTGTAAAACAATTCTGAAACAAACCCTGGATAGTTGTTACTGTTTTTGAAGCTTCCTGGGAAGTTATAATTCTTATAATCTTTACATAACATATAATCACAGAAACTTCAGTTAGTGAATTTCTTCCTCAACATGTTTTCCAAATTTAATACTTTATGAAGCAATAAGTGATGTGAAAATCTCCAACATATTTTTTTAACAACTGATGAAAGTTACAGCTTTTTTAGTAGCAGCATTAGCTTTGTGTTAAGGGAGCAAAAAAAAGTTTAAAAAGTAATAAAAGCTATAGAAGCTCCATTATTTTTTTCCCAGTCTTTCTATGAAAGATGCACCCCAGGTACACTAATGCAATCTTATAGCCAATTACACAGTAATGCAGCCACACTGCTTATCTTGGGGGCTGATTTATTCCTCTGTTGTGCAAGTTTCATGCTGCTGTAACTCTGCTGAAGTCAACATATTCACATAGAATAAAATTGGTGTAGCTCTGTCCCAAAGTTAAATAGCAGAACATGTATTTTTTGGCAAAACATAAATATCAGGATATGGAACATAAATAGCTATATAAAAGTACATGACTCGGGCAAAACAAGAGCATTCAACCTGCTTTTCTTTATGTGGTCTGCAGTATACAACCAATAGAATTAACTTCTATGACTGAATATATGTATACATACTTTGCTATAACACACAAGCTGTTCTTAGGTTTGAGAGCTAATTTCCCCCAAAAAAGTTCCCAACAATATCTTATTCTGCTTTTACAGAATTTATTTTAAACATATTTAATATATTTATTTATTTGCCTCCTTTATTATTTTTTATAAATAAGTCAAGGTAATATTCCTTCCTTTTCCTACTTTCTCCACAACAACAACTAGGGGAGATGGGCTGGGCTGAGAGAGAAAGAGTGACTGGCCCAAAGTCACTTGGCATCAATGAGGAGCTCTAAAGGAAAAAAAAATTCCTGAGAGGGGCATCTAATAAGAAATATACTACCTCTGTATACTTTTAACAGCTTTCTCAATCATTAAGAGACAACATACAAATATGTAAGCGGCATAACCATGATGTGGCTGCAACAATGAATTTATATAAATGAATCATACAAATTTAACAAATAATTTTAATAATAAGTAAATAATTGAATTAGTCATTTTTTATCACCATTTTTTTTTCAACTCGGTAAATGCATCTCCAAAAACATTCTGTCTCTTATCAACATATTATACAGTCTCCTTATAATGCCATTGAAAAAGGTAGGGCATATTCAAACAAACCATCTCTGTGATAGGTTGTCTGACTGTCTTCTGGTTCTTAAACCTTTCTTTGTGGTTCAGAATTTCAATCTGTTTCTCTGAGTTTCTTCAAACCCTAACTCTACCAACATCAGCCTGGCTTCCATCCACAGGTAATTTTTTTGCATCCCCAAGCTGCAGAGACTGAAATACCAGCTGGACAGTGTACTGCAAAAGTAAATCTTTCTATCAGCAGAGGGCACAGAGCTTTAGTGGATTCTCAAAGAAATCCTTCTTTGCCTTTCTCCTTCTCACCTACTTTGTCAGAAGTCAGAGTTGAATTTTTTACATGCTTCTAAGCTTATTCTTTGCCTGTTTTCCAAACTAGCTTCTTTTTCTCCATTCTGTTCTCCTTCCCATTCATTACCTGAAATAAGAGGTTGGTTAAACTCAGACATCAATGCCAGAAGGTCAAACTGGAATGGTAATTCAACTCCTGCATCCTCTGATTTATCTTAATGTGTTAACATTTTCCTGGCTTAGATCAACTTCATTGCAACCACTGAGTTGCATATCACTCAATCATTCCAGAGGGGGTACTCTTTACTAAAGAAGTATAAGCAGGGGAAAAAAAAACTATGAACAGAAAGAAATCGCTGCTCATGCCATTTGCCAGATGTTTCTGCTAGCATTCCAGCAGTATGTTAGAAACTATTATCAATGTTTTTTTGTTGTCTAAGAGTTTGTGTGAATAGAATATAACTGATCTTAGTTGATTTTTAAAATGCACGTTAGTACAAAGATATAAAACATATTATCCATACAGCAGTATCTCTGAATACAATATAGTGATGGCACTTTCTATGTTATAAAGATAGAATTTTAACAAAAACATCAGTTTTATTTTCAGTAATTATTTTAATACTGAGCACTAAATATTTAGATGATTTAATATAGTTCTTTCTTTTTGATCATCATTCCATTTTTTTTCCTGTGATGGTTAGAAACTGTAGCTAGAAGGAAAAGCAGAATAGAAATATTAGCATGCCAAAGATTATAACTAAGCTGATTTGGGAAAATGCACTCCTATCTTCCAAGCATCTTCAGATAACCAGCTATCTACTAATTTTACTCATTTATGAATTTATTTTTATTTTCATAATTTAAACATAAGTACTCATGTCACTAAGCGACTAAATGTCACCTATAATTAAATAATAGGTTCCAAAAGAAAATGAGGGTAAACAATAGTTGAAAGCAGGAGAAAACAAGATGCAGTTTGGGGTCTCTTCCAAAGAAAGAGACTGTGGACAAAAAACTAGTCCTGAAGAAACTGCCTGGAAGGATGAAGAAAAGACTTCTTATATATCATATACATGGGCCTCAGATCTTAACTTCCTGCCAGGTTTGTAATGGAAGTTTGTTTGTCTCCCATTCTTCTGAAGCAGGTTGAAGCAGATTCGATGACAGTCTTCCCTCCACTGACAGCCTTAAACTGCTGAGAACAGGCAATGTTCTAGAAATCTAATAGGATCGTTCAGCAACAAACCCTGAGTTATGATAACTTGTAGAGTACAAAAAGAGAAACAAATCCATTACTCTTCATCTCAGGTTTTTCAAACACATGCTGTATTGTACTTATCCTTTTGCCAAAAAAATCTTAGCTGTTGGAATAGGATGAAAGCAGCCCTGCAATTTGGGTCAGCCATTCCTCTGCACTGTTATATATTCCCACTGACAGCAGTGAGGGGATCATATCTTTGCACCAAGCAGCCAAATCCTTTTCCCAATAGCTGAAGCCAAGGTTATTAGCAAGAATTTTGTGAATGCTGATTATATATGCCAGTGAAATCAAAAGATTATTAAACAGCTAACAAATGAGTAGCAGGTTTGCTGCTAACAACAACAACACATATCTTTTTCTAGGAAAAAAGTCAACATTTTTCAAAGAACAGCAAAAATGACTAGGGTTATGATCTCAGTTTACTTTTGAAATAGTCCAGAAAGTTGCAAGGCAATATAATGGGAAAGAAGAAAAGTAAAATAAACTTCCCCAAGCATCCAGATCTTGGGAAAATGGACAATTTTCACTGCACTTATGTCAAAGTCACTAGAAGTTGCTTTGGCTATCTGACCTGTAGAATGATATGAGAATTTGGAGGTCTGATTGTTGGGGGCAATATGCTGACTCTGTAAACTGCTTAGAGAGGGCTGAAAAGCACTATGAAATGGTATATAAATATAAGTGCTATTGTTACTGCTATGTTGGTAACATCCTCAAGAGTGAGGAAATTTTCTATTAGGAAACCTCCATAATATGTTTAGACTATGAATAAACTGCCACCTACGTTATTTCCTGCTAGGGGTTAGAAACAGCATATGGAGAATTTCTAATTGTGTTGAATGGCAAAAATCCACTGAGGCTATCAGCCTTCCCTACAGATCTCAGAGGTTGATGGGCATGATTCTTGTCCATTTCTGTAGCTTAGTGAAGTGAAAACTACATCAGCCTTACTTATGCATTTGTTGAAAATTGTCTGGCAACAACTATAAACAAGTAACAAACAGGAACTACCAAGTTACCACCATATTGTTACTGTGATTTTTTTTAAAAAAATAACTTACTAAGAAGGCTTAAATATTCAAACTAGTATCAATGCTATTTTTTTTAAAAAAACTGGTGACTAGCTTAATTCAAATAACGAGGCTCCCACAAGAACTATGATTTTCATTCCTACTACTCTATTAAGCAAAAAGGGCACTTTATAAAAAATGTTAAGTCACTTTGCATTCCTTCTCTATGCAACCAAAATGAGTTGAGCCATACACAGTTATTGAGCCTTGTAAATAAAGTGTTTTCTAGAAATCATATGTTTGGGGACCTATGGAGTGTATACTTAAACTGTTAGAAGGAAAAGGTGATTCATATATAGCACATGCATTAAAAATTCCTTACAGTGCGCACATCTTTTTCCAGGATCATGTAGTAAAAGATATGTGTGGTTTAAGGATCTGCAAAAAAGTGTTCCTTTTCTGGCTCTCTCTCCATTGCACAGTGCCTTTTCTCATTCAATTGGAGAGTTACACAGCTCTACTGATTTTTTGCTACTTAATTTATTCAATAGGAAGCTGAAAATCATTTCAAATGGATTTTAACAGATCCATTTTAATGGATTTTATTTTTAAGCCAGTTCAAAATATTTGTATTGAACAAGTTAACACCGTTCATAATATATACATGAACTGTTTTATTAATGTTTATTTTAAAACTGTAAATTATGTGCCAGTGCAATAAATTTATCCTAAGTACATCAGCATGGATTGTTGGCATGTTCAAGGAACTCTCCAAGATAATGAAGTTCTCCTCTGTATGTGTCATGTAATTCAGTAATCCCGATGTAGAATGATGCTGTTATTTTAATATTAAAAATATAATAGTGATATTGCTATGGGCTGTAAAAACTGAGGCCAGGAAATCCGTTACACAGCTTTGGCTGGTGCAGCATTTATAACCTGAACTTGCAACAAATAATCACATTCTTAATTGGACTTCTGTGTTGCACTCTATATGGTGCTGCTTTTATAGACTGCAAATGTGCTCATAGGACCTAGGTAACTTGGCAAGTATGCCTTATGAGCCTATAAGCTGCACTGGCTAATAATAGGTTTTAATTTGCTTCCAGGAATAATTTAAAGTTTTGGTTTTGATCTAGTTTGCTCTTTATGGTTTGGTGCTATGATATCTTCATGACCACCTTCTTCAACTAGAAATAACATGTCTGATATGAACATTCTGAAAGAATTGCTTTTAATATTGAACTAGCAATATATCAGAGGGACTGAGTATAGGAAGCGTTTCTATGTGATGGTGCCATTATCATGGAACAGATTCCCTAATCTATTGGTTTTGCCATCACTCTGTTAGCATTATGAAAGCAGGTGAAAATGGTCCTCTCCCAGATGATTTCTTTTAAGTAAAGGGGGTCACATGATAGAAATGTGTCTTTTTTATTCATAAATGACTCCATTGTAGTATAAATGCACCCAATGGTTTTAATAACACATTATTTTACACTGTATACAATATATTAGAATGATTATTTTAAGTTACACAAGAAGTGATACAATTAACATGGTATAAATGTAATTTTAAAAATTTAAAAATAAAAAATGGCCAGACGCAAAATTAATTCAGAAATCTTTAAATTTTATAACTGATCAGGACATATTGGACACTGATGCATCCTGGGTTTTAATTGTTAATCATGGATGGTCTATATACATTTATGGTCCAGCTATAGACAAACCAGACATTTATATAATTGTTTCCTAAATCCTTTTTTATTATTAAATCTTTCTTTACAGTTGGTAACTGGAATTGAAAGGGTATTAGACATATTGAAAACAGGGCTAGCACTCCCTTGAGGCTAGTTTTGTGTTGGATAGAATGTCAGTTTAATCTAGGAATACAACTAGATTCTGCCCCCACCCCCTCCTCATGTATTGCCAGTTCTGTCATCATTGGGTAGTTTGCAAGTTTTCTACCATTTCTGCCAGGGATGAGGAATGGCAGCATGCTTTTGTCTATTTCATTGAAGGTTTGAGGGCACTACGTTTTATGGTTACAATAGGAGTTGTTATTCCCAGACTAATCATAGATGCATGTTGCCTCTGATTGTTGATCAGCTGCTTCCAAATACTCTCAGCCATGAATTCAGAACTGGAATGGTTGTTTGCTGCTAGCTTTCTATTAAATTCTATATACTGCTAGTATTTAGAAATAAATTCTCTGGTTGAGACTAACATTCATTCATTACCAATCACTCCTTCTTCTATATCTGCTACCTGTAAACCAGTCAGTTTTAGAGTATAAATTTAACAATTTTTCAGAAGAGTGATAGACCTGAGGTTAGAATAGCTCAGTAGATAATTGCAGGTACCAAAGAGGCGATGTACTTAATGGGAATACTGGGAGAACTCTATTCCATTTTACCTTCTCTATGTCTGTAACCTGTCAACCTGTCTATTTTGGGACATTGGTTTTGTGCTACTTGTGTGTTCAGAAACATTCTGACTATCAATGCTTATCTATTGATAAAAAAATTAAAGAGCGTAATTATTGTACTAGTTCTTGTCCTATACATAAGCAAATCTTGGTGAAAAGGCAAATAAAACTTGAGTCAACAAAGAAATATTAGGTTTTTAGCCTTGATCAGGGAAAATGAAAAGTATAAGAATAATAAAATAAGAAAAAACATGACTCTTAGTTTACGTTTACTTGGCATTCCCCCTACTATTATTATTATGTCAACTGTTTCTTTCCTTGTCATTTTTCTTACTGAAAACAAAGAAAATTCATACTCATTAGTATTGACTTTACCACAAGTTGATGGTTCATTTTCCTTTGCCTGCCTGCCTGTCCATGTAAGGCCATGTCACAGGGAATACAATTCTTTGCATATCTGGCAACCTCAGCTCTGGCATGCTCTCTACATTTTGCTCTGGAGAACTTGCTCCCATGTGTGTATATAGTTTAACAGTCTCCTATCTGTCACAAATTTTTAACTATTCCCTCTAGAAAGATTTATTTGAGTCATAATCATTACAATTGATCCAATTTCCCAAGCGATGGTCATCATATTTTTCATCATTTTAAATCTATAAACTAAGAGTCAATATTGCTGAGGATCTTTCATGACTGAATATTATTGTTAGAAAGTTAAAAAAAATGACAAGTTTAATGATCAAATGTCTCAGCAGTCCTTTCTTGGATTAAAAAAAAGTTTAATCAGAAGTAGACAATTAGGTTTTTAATTGACTGATTAAATGGTTAACCCCCCCCACCCCCACATTTTTGAATTCACCATATAAGTAGGAACAGGGGTTAAATTCACTTACTTTTGCTATCAGTTCGCAAATGTGAGTACGCGCACATCCTCCACGCATGTGCAAAGGGTCAAAAATGGGACATGATGACATCCGGACGGGTGGGCAGATGGGACATGATGACAGCCGGCACTACTGGTTCACCTGAGCTGAATAGATCCGGCTGAATTTATATACCACTTATGTGGTATATATTTTCAGGAGTAAGAGACTTTTGGGTATTTCAAATAATGCTTCTTTGAAGGTCTACGTTCTTGAAAGCATGTATAACAATTGACAAGTGAACAATTCAGAACTGACCTAAAGGCAAAAGTGTTAAGTTACTCAGCAACATCTATTCACCTCCTTTAAGCATTGATATAGAGACATCAGATCAAAACCTTAACTGTCCAGGCCAAAACTTTATTGGTTTTCTGGATTACACTAAAAAGGAATTAAGGCTGCAGGCTATACAGTAATCCCGAAACTTATTATGTGGCAGATTTATAGAAACCATTTAAACTATGACAGTGCCAAACTGAAAGATGAGCAGAAAAACAGTGATATTTTCAAAACAAGAAGGTACAAGGGCAAGTGGTATATTTATATATAATATAGGAGTTATTAAGAGTGGAATTGTGAATAGACCAAACAATCCATATTTCAGCTACATGAGAACAGTGCATCAGAATCAGCATTTTCCTAGAACAGAAGGGGACAGGGATTCATAATGGGTGATGTCCTCCTTCCTGCCCTTCTGTCAAGAAGAATTGCTGTGATTGAATCACTGGAACAGAAATGTTAAAGAACGGTAAAGATCACAGATAAATCCTTCATTGGGCACATGCATTAATCTAGAAGAGCTGATCTAAGGGATAAAAGATGAATTCTTAGATTTATGTGGTTGTTCTGTAATGACATGTGTGCAATCCCAGTAAAATTTTCATAGCAAAGGAAGAAATTTATATCAGAATAGGTAGTCCTTGTTTAGTGACCATGATTCAGACTGGCAATTCAGTCATTAAGCAAAACCATTTTGAAATAGAACTGCCAATGTGCTTAGGATCTTATTTCAATTTTCCTTTATTTTAGAGACCTGCAAAGGTTGCAGATGTGAGGATTGACTGCAAAGTTACTTTTTCACCGTCATTGTAACTGCAAACAGTCAATATACAAGGCTACTGCTAAAAGAGAACTACCTGTATTACATACAGGATATTACTAAATGGATGATTTATTCATCTTCCTGCTACTGATGTTTTGTTTTGATTATAACCATCTGAGAAGATCTTTGGATTCATCAGTATATTAAATAAATAAATAATAAAGTTGAAGCCGTATGTTTTAAACATAAGATACCACCATAGTCCCAATGTACTATATGTAGATAATTTAAGGCAATAGGAAATAGAGTTCTGTGTAACTTTTACCTTAAGTAATATTCCAGAAGTCGTTAAAAACATAGCTTTTTTTCCAGCTGTAGGATTAGGGTGGAAATAATTGTAGTTGTAATTGTTTAGTTGTTATACATACTTAATTGTCAAAAGCAACACAACCTCAAGTGCACTCTTTTTTTCAATTGTCAGAGAAGAGAAATAGAAATAAAACTGAACAAGTTAAAAGAGAAGTATCTACTGTACTGACTATGTAAATCTAAAACTTTGACATTATAGCTGCAAATTGTAAAATAATGCCAAGAAAGTATTACTGAGAAATGTTTCAAGGTGATACCTGGAACTGCAATAACCTCTCTAAGACATTATGTATCTGCTTGTTAATGCATGAAATATTATATTTAATGCTGCAATAGAGTATTACATTCACTGTAGAATGTTGCATTTAATTTAATTATATAAAATATAATGGAGTAAATTTATAGAGAAGTAATCTATAAACATCCTTTCATGGTGCTGGAGCTTCCTATGTATAATGTGTGAATCTTCCCTGCTGTGTCTGTCAGCAAATCGTGCCTGGACTTTCCCTTATTTCCTTGTAAATATCAAATGGCAAGGAAATTATCATTACACCTGGAATTGTGTTGATAACTGTATTATCAGAGGTGATAATACAGAAACTGCAACAGAAAGTTCTTTACTAACTAATAACTTGTTGGGCCAAGAAAACTGTGTTAGAGATGAAATGATTAGAATTTATCAAGGAATTTTTAAAATGAATGTTTGTTTCCTGTGGTTGGAAAAAGGATTAGTAGTTCCTGTTTTGAAAGTACTTTTTTTATACATTACATTATATCCATTAGGTTTAAACATTTTGTTTATGCTTGCATTAAATGGCAAAAAACTTACATTGTGGATTTTATTACTATTTTGGGTGTTACTTATTTCTAACTTTGCTTAATGGAGCTGGCCTAATCCAATAGGTTCTGAGTGGTAGAGTTTTATTTTTAGAATATGTTATGGAGGGACATAGGCCAAATAGAAAATCTTAAACCTGATTAGATTTCTTTTCAAATTTGCAAGCAGAGTAGAGTAGTTTTTCCTCCCTCTAGTAGATTATCAAAATATGCTATAGAATTTTAGTCCTAATGTCAAGAGTAACCAGAAGTAACTCAGAATCCATGCAAGTTGCTTGTTATCGGTATGATTTATAAAAAAAGAAAGTAAAAGGAAATTCATTCCACTGAAATCTCTGATTATTTCTTAATTAAGTACAATGGATGGTTGATTCCAACTGGTAGCTGAACAAAATAGTCTGCTAGGAAATCTATTTCTCACTGCCTAGAAGAAAAAGACACTATCACACTAGTAAAGCATATTGTAATTCTGCTCAACTCTAAACTGCAGGGGAGTATTACAAGTAGTTTTTTCTTTACATGGGTTCATGTAGAATTACAATGTAGGTCTAGATTCATTGAATTATTAATATAAAATAATATTGGTTATATTACCTCACATGATTAATAAATCATTTTTATTTCATATACTTGTAAACTGCCTATAGTCATATTGAAAGGGGTGGTCTGAACTTTTCATAAATAAGATCTGGTATCTTTTAATGAGACAACCATTCATTCATTCATTCATTTATTCAGCCATCCATCTCAGGTACATGATTCTATCTCACAAACAATTTTCTTCATTCATATTTAAGAGGAAATAAAATACTTTGTTCAAAGAATAATTTCCCTGCTTAGATCTTCAGATTTGATTGTCAAGTCTTTGGTTGCAAAAAGGCACCAGGGGGCCACTTCAGAAGAAAGGGGTCAGCAACCTTGGTTTTTGGGGGGGCCAGAGCCCATGTTGGCCAGAGCCCATGCTGCCACTGCCACAATTTCCAGTGAACAAGTGTTGATCCACTTGAACGAAGGAAGTGGGAAAGCCATTGCCAAAATGGTTGCCTAAGCTGACAACAAGAGCTCTATTCTCTCTTGTATGTTGGATAAATGTATTTCTTTTGGGGCCCATCAGCCAGATGACATTGGTGTTAAATTGCTAATATCTGATATATATTATAACTTTATTCACTAGGAAAATTGTTTTGTGAAAGTTATGTATTTATTTTCTTAATTCCTTAACCAAGTGTGTTCAATGTTATAATTTTCAGCAGAAAGTGGAGATTTCAATGTTATAATTTCAATGTTATAATTTTCAGCTAACACTGCAGTACTTTCATCAGTTTACAAGAACATATAAAAGCAGTAAACAATAATTTCCAAAAATAAAATTCCCATGGTGATAATATCACGTGACACATTAAAATAATTTAATTTGATTTAAAATGGAGCAAGAAAAATAGCCCTAGGTGTTACTCCAGCTTAGTCCAATTATGACCTCCTAAATAGTTGTTATCTTCATCACTTTTTGGAACACTTTTACTTAATCTAGACTTCAGTGGTGGTCATTTCATAAAAACATTGTTTTTTGTTCTCATCAACCTGTATTTCATAAAAGTGGAAAACAATCAATAATTTTCTGATAAATGAGCAACAACAGGATGTTGGTTGGAAGAGCTGGTATTTTAGGTATCTACAAGTATTTACAATATATGGCAATATATATACCAGGAAAAATGCAAATTTTTAAGCTCTCATGAAAGTTTTCTAAAATCTATAGGAATTGCATGATTCTAACCCCAAAAGTAATATTCATATGGCTCCATATTTCTTGGAAAAGTGGAGAAAGTTAACATTCATCTCACCTTCCAAGCTGATACCAAAAATCAGAATGGAAAAGAATGTGTAGATTTCTAAGCCATCAATCGTTTAAATAATCTAGCCATTCATTCAAAGCATTGTTGAAGGAACCATAAAAATGATCTAGTCCACTTCTGTAGTATATGGAAAAATCAATTTTCTTGAGGAGGTAGCTGTTCTGAACTGGACATTTTGTCTTTTATAAATATTTCATGAGATCTCTTGAAAATATTTTAATGATTTTGTTCTTAATATTTGTTAAAATAATTGCTTTTATATCTAATGTTGTTTCATTGATGTTAAATTATTCTACATTACCTTGTGATATTTGTTTGTTTCAACTGAAAGTATATATAGACTACTACTATTTTTATTATTTAAAAGGATAAAAACATGACAAACAGCTGAACTCTGAAACAGCTAAACTCTCTTTGAAGATCAAAGTCATATTTATATTATCAGTTAATTTAAAAATAAGATGGAATAAAGAGCAGGTATGCCTTTCAAAATATTCATGGGGATATTGCACTCAACCAGAAAAAAAGCTTCATTTATATAGAAGTCACAGCTGAATTTGTGGATTAATTTCTTATTCATAAAAAGAAAGCATTTCAACGAAGCAAAACCATGAAATTGTTTATTTTTAAAGAACTATTTTTATACTCTCTTATTCAGGCATACTCCGAAAGTAACTGAACAACAAACAACTCCATGTCACTGCATGCTATACTAACAAATGAAAATCACAACAAGATGTCCCTTTCCTGATCCTAACTCTTATTCACCCTATCTTTAAAAGCAGGCATAAAAGCTTTCTGTCTAAAACCAACTTTATTTGAAATGGAATTGTAGCAACAATTTCTTTTTCCGCACAACAGAATAAGTAGATATTGAATTCTTTGAGAAAGCAGCACATGAAATAAGAAGCCAACACAAGCCTGAAATGTTGCTAGCTTGTTTGAGAGATTTGTTACCTAGGCAGATCAGACTTTTTTTTCCACATAGGAGTTTTGAATCTTATTTAAACATTTCTCTGTTTTCATTCACATTCTGAGAAGAGAAGAGAAAAGAACAGCAGCTTGTCCTTCACAAATAGGTTTGTAAAATAGTGAATGTTTCTAGTAAAACAAGGCTGAAGTTTTCATTCATCTGTTAAATGAGTAGCCTATACAATTTTGGTGCAATCAGTACTGAGTTAAATGTACCAGTGACCTGGGCTGAAGAGTGTCTTTATGCAAAGCACAATTCAGTAGCAGAAGGTAATGTTTGATATTATTATTTTTAACAATTTTAATCATGCAGTAAAATATTGCTGCACAATATAGGAATAATTTGATCATATCTGGTTCTAATAAACAAACCAAAATCTTATTGATTAACTATTTGTCTTAACCTATATGTTTATATTCAGTTAAACCATTATTTCACCTTTGCATTCTTTTTGGCAAGGAAACACTATAAAATTTAAAGATCCTAGGTGTCAACATTTATTATTTACGTGACAGGCAAAAAATGTCTGCCAAAGCCTCTGAATTTATTATGAACTCTCTTGCCATTATTGTGAACATTTCAAGATTACTGAAATGTCGGTCCAATTTTCCAGAAGGCATAATACTATCATTTGTCTCATGAGTTTCGTGTTTTCTTTAAAAAGCAGTTTCTCTGCTCAGAATATTTTTTTTGTTGTTTAAATAAAAATCTGTAGTGAGATGTCTGTTACCTGAAACAAAATGATACCTAGCCATAAACAAATCATGACAATATGATTTGAGAACTATATAAATATCCCAAATCCCAAATCAATCCCGAGGCACAAAAATATTTAAGAAATAAACGTGTTATAGTCTGAAGGACATTAACAAAATAAAAATGATAGCATTCTTGGCAGGAAGCTGAGTGGTTAAGTTACAGTATATCTTCATAATTTGCTAAGGCAGGATTCCCTACAATGCTGACAACATTTGTGTTTACATTTATGTGCAAATACTAAATAAAAAAGACATTATTTCAGAAGGCTTTAGAACCCACTATTGATGAAAATGTTTATAGCATCTAGGTTCAAAAGACATAGTTCATTGATTGTCCTGCAACATAAATCTACCACAAGGAGTCACATTTGTGGAGGAAACTAATGCAAAGTAAACCCATGCCACTGAAGATGTTCAATGTTCAGGTTTCCCTTTTAGCATCTTTAAATGCCTCGTATCCTAACGAAGCAGTGATCATTAGAAGTCATCATCTAACATGGTCAAGTACAATGTGAAACCTTGAAATAGAAGTTCTGTTTTCCTGAAAAAATGTCAGCACATCTGGGCACTTGTGAAATAATCATTTGCAAGGACAAATAAGGGTGGAATGATCATCCAAAACATCATTTTTCAATGGTAATTCAGGATGGTACAATTTGATTTCAAGAAATATTCAGAACACTAATGGCGTGTGAGTAGTGACTGATCTCACCAAAGGAAATTCATTCTACCTTGGTCTTGACTTGCACTTCCATTAACTAGAAAAGGCTTCTCTATATATGTTGCAATTGTGTGTAAGCCTCTTCCAGTGTTTCCAATAGCTATCAAAATATAACAAGTCTTTTCTAACTATGCAGAGAACAGAACTGCTAGTTCAATAGTTGCATGATTATTTGTTAAAGCAAAGCAATACAATTTTTTGTGCATACTTACTGAATCCATACAATTTCCAATTACTCTTTCAGAATAAATAGGTATACTGGGCCAATACATTACAGTATTCTTTTCACCCTGTTGCCTATGAATACACTGATAAAAGCTATGATGTTGCAATGGAGAAACATTTTTTTTCTCCTAGATGGAATGTTATTATCATAACACAACGTCTTTTTTTATGTATAAAGCATTTGTGACAGACAAAACTTCTTTCCAGTGTTTTGATTATCCATATTTTATGAATGCCATCCTCAACTACAGTCAGAACCTCTAGTTCAGAATTTTTTGCATAGGATTCTTCCACACCTAGATCCCTAATCAGAAAGCTTGTTTCATGTGCTACTTTTCTGAAAGCTTTCCTATACAGAAGATGCAGAGAAAATGCATTATTTTATATGTGAGCTATATTAGGGGGCATATCGGTAGTCTTAAATACTTTTATTATTCGCACACATCCCAAACATTACTTTTATATTTTTATGATCAGATTGACAAAAGCTGGACTTGGACCATTATACAGGTGGTGTTTTTGTTACTAGATTCGAATGCATGCTTATGGAATATTCTCACTGTACATAGAATTGCAAATGTTTCTTTCTCTATTACCTATCTCAGAAAATACTATTCTCTGAGAAGTATTACACAGGTGATGCAACACTGAGTACAATCTTACACTTTGCAAATAACAGTTGTAATGTATTTATGATTTATCTGTCACAATTTTATGCAAATTGCACAATGAAGGTGACTGTGTTCAAGCTGACAAGCAGCATTTCCCTTAATAGTTACTTTCACTAATAACAGTTAAAGTGTTATCTCCATTTGCAGATTCTTTGATTATTCTTACATTAATTTCAACTGCTTTTATTAAAAGTAATAAATACTGATGGATTCTGAAACATTTTTTGAATTAGTTATTGATACGCTTCTTACCAGTTTTAAGCCTGATAATTATGTATGTTTTCTTACAGAATTATCAGGAAAACACAGGATTGTTTTTTATAATATTGGAGAACTTTGAAAATTAAATTCCTAACACAGTTCAAGTGAAAATCACCAGAAAATGGGTTGTCAAAATATTTCATATGTCATGATGAGATTTGGAATTTGCTTTTTTGGATTTTTTTTCTTTCTTTCTTGTTTTCTTTTCTTTTTTCTTATTTAGTTTGTACTATCTTTTACTATTGTAATTAATATTTTAATAACATTATTTGAACAGCAAAAAGAAACTGGATTGTCAAGAATCAGAATTGCCAAGTTCAGTATTTTATTTTACCATGCTTAAGTTAAATTATTTCTGCATTAGTTTGTAGCTTTTCTTAAAAGCCGTGTAACCTTTTTGACATTTTAAAGTTATCATTAGAAACACCAAATTATGAAATATGCTTTGTGCACAGCACTCGATAGCTTTAAGCTGGACATTATGCTAAACACAAATAAAATTGATACTGCAGACAGTTATACAAATAGTTTTCATATTTTAAGAATAAAAGCCAACTACAGAGTACCTTGTGAAAGGGAAATTCACCCTTACTGTATGAGCAAATAGCACAATATATCACAGAGTTTCTCTGTAATATATTACAAAGTTTCTCCTTTAAACAAGGTGGACCTTTTGTTATTAGACTACTAAAACAGTAGCAATTTTTTGGTGTGATTTCAAACTTCGTAGCAGCAAAAGTTATTGATGAGTTGCCTATACAAATCAGATAATCAGGAATGCAATATGTGTTTAACAATGTTATGCATAAAGAATACATATTACTAAATAATAAGAATAAAGTGCGATGAACCATAGTAATAATATTACCTGCTTGCCAACAACATTCAAATTGCTAACTGATGTAGTAGCTGATGTGGTCCAACAGTGTCTAGTTGAAAAAAAGCTCTTTCTACCTGAGCAGAAAGGAAACTGCCCAAAAAGCAGCAGAACAAAAGATCAGCTCCCTATTGATAAGATGATTTTTGAAAACTGCAAGAGAACAAAGACCAATTTGAATGTAGGTTGGATTAATTATAAGAAAACATGTGACTCCCTGCTACGTAATTGGATAATTAAGTGCCTAGAAATAACAGGACTCAGTACAGTAGTGGCCAAAATTGTAGAAACCTTTTGGGGAAGTGTATTTTTGAGGTTTGATGGCTAATAACATCACTTTTTTTTTTTGAGTTTCAGGATAATCATATTCCACTACTGGAATGGCCTGGGAATAGACCAGACCTTAACCCAATTGAAAATCTATGGAGCTGACTAAAGAAACTTGTTAGTCAGAAGTGACCCAGCAATAAAAC
>JANHFM010006209.1:43169-54828 GCA_032468115.1 Grayia smithii | reverse complement strand
GCAACCTGAACACCTAAATAAGTGTTAATGTATCCTAAAGACTTCAATGTGAAATGTTTCTGCAAAGCTTTAGCAAACTTCTCACTCATCTGCTTATTTGGACCAATATAAACGATATCATCAACATAAACAAGAACTATTTCATACCTACTGTCAGATCTTTTAGTAAACACACATTCATCAGTTGCGGACTTAATAAAGTTCAGTGAATTTAGTTTGTCTGTAAGACATAAGTACCACATTAAACCAGACTGTGTTAGACCATAAAGACTTTTATGTAGAAACCAAGTATCCCCTTCTTGATTCCAGAACCCCGGAGGACCTCTCACGTAGATTTCTTTGGTTTCTTCCCACCTTTGGTGGGAAGGTAACAGTGTTCCGTGCACTTTTGGTATTTATGTCAGCCACATGACCACAGAGACATCTTTGGACAGTGCTGGCTCTTCGGCTATGAAACGGAGATGAGCACTGCCCCCTAGAGTCGGGAATGACTAGCACATATGTGTGAGGGAAATCTTTACCTTTACCTTTAAGAGTAAACAGAATTGAAGGAGGCTGGATTTAGATCTCTTGTGGGCATGAAGTAAAAACAAACTGATGATGCATCTGATCCCGCCTCAAGATCATCTCCTACAGGCAACAATGTTCACTAAGAAAGTCTTTTGGTAGATAGATGGGTGAACAAATTTGGGTATATTTAGGAAGAATGGCAATTTACATGCAGTTGTAATTATAAGCTTTATACTACTAAAATAATTCATTCTGGATCAGGATCTTATATTGAGAAATAAAAAATGTTTTCTTTCCAATAGGATTCCCTTTTATTTCACCTTTTCATGTTCCAGATTACAGCATTCATTCTTCTATCTAGTTGCTGCTAATGATTGAGGTCAGGAATTCTTTTGAAATAGGTGTCACTATCTTAATTCTCAAAGGAGATCAAATACAGGTCATCCATATCAGCAAATGAAAATAGTGGAGGTTATAAAAACATTTATAATGATTCCTATCTTTTATGTTAATACTTGGTTAACTTTAGCTGGATAGATGCTTTAATTATACATTGAATAATTGTATAATTCCAATAAAATCAGAAATATATTTTCATTTCATTTTCCCCCCTTTTTTGTAGATGTTTTTCCTTTTTTGTTGTTAATGTTAAGATGTATGTTTTTTCTATTTTTGTGTTTTGCATTTTATTCTTTTTGATTATACACACACACACACACACACACACATCAGCTATGAGTGGCGCAAAGAGCCATAGAAAGATACACGCTCAGCATTACTAAACAAGATAGGAAAACCTGCACATAGATTAGAGCAACGGCCCCAAACCTTTTGGACACCAGGGACCAATTCCATGGATAAAAGTTATTCCGTGGATCAGAGGGGTTTGCATGCTACCTGCACTACAAGGCTTTGCTTGTTTGTGTGGACTAATTTTGGGGGACCCCTGGATTACAGAACAAGTATACAATATCATCAAGAGAATAAAATAATTAAAATGGAAATGGACTAGACACATAGCAAGCAGAACTGATGGTAGGTGGACCAAGGCAGTCATAGAACAGATCCCACAGTATGAAAAGCATCCACCAAAGAGACTTAAGGCAAGATGGATTGACAACATCAGCAAATATTGCAGGTCCAATTGGGAAAAAGAAAGTTCAGGATCACATTGGTTGGAGACATGAGGAAGAGGCCTTCATCCTGCAGTGGATAGACAATGGCTAATGTGTGTGTGTGTGTGTGTGTGTGTGTGTGTGTGTGTGTGCAATGTTTGCAATACTAAATATTCCTCTTATTAACTTGCACATTTTTTGCCTTGAAGTATTCAGTGTTACCTAAAACTATCTAAACTTGAGTATTTCCTGCCAAAAGTCCTACACATGGTTTTAATGCAAAAGAGGAAGTAATTTTCAAGCACTGGGCAGAAGATACATTAATTAAGATAAGCTCACAAATGGCATCTGTAATTCTGTTTTCTAGCCTTTCCTCCTCTTAGTTCTCAACTAATCTTGATTAGGATGGAACATAAATAGCCTCAGCATATGCTCATTGCACTTTTAAACCAAATACATGAGCAGCACATTTTATTTCCCAATTTAGAAAAGCATATATGATGTGCATGGATATAGTTTGAAGCAGGTCTAATTTCAATACAATTACTTTACTGTTTTAAGCTTGTGAAATTTGAGATGAAATATGAATGGTGATCAACATAAAGTACAAGGTATCCAGAACACATGATAACTGATCTGCCTCCATTCTCATTATTTCTAGAATTCATAAGGCAACTTCTGTAATTGGGTATAATGCTGAAAGGAATATTTAATGAAAGAGGTATGGTTGGGAAGTTTGCAATGCATAAGTCTTGCCTTCTGCAGAATTTAAGTCCACTCTTCTACATATTATGTTTTATAGTTCTACAAGAGAGAGGAAACAGTTAGAAAAGTAACATACAAAGTTCTTTTTCCAAGTAAATCTTAAAAAATTGTCATTTATTTTTCCTGTCACTGTGTTCAGCAAACATCAAACTCATAGTCCTGTTTTCATTGCTGACAGTTTCAAGCCATCATGATAAAAATGGAAATGATAAATATTCACTATCCTGTACCAATTATAATTTTTTTCTAAAACTTTAATTGTGATCAACTGATGAATTTATAAAAATGACAAGGCCAGACTATGATGGGTCCTAATTCCAGAACATTGATAAATCACATTTTGCTGAGTTAAAATACAATGATTGTTTGGAGATGTCAGATAATTTCAGCTAAAAAATATTTATTTTGTATTTAAATAGCATTGTGAGTATTTTCATTGTGTTGTCCAGAAGTGTATTAAATTTAGCTGTGCAAACATTTGGACACTTATTCAACAGCAATGATGAAGCTAAAGATCAGCTAATCCATTGTGCTGATCTTGTTAATAGCAGCATCCCAGGCTTGCTTCTTTATTTATTTATTTTCAAATTTTTGAGCTGCTGATCTCCCTCTATTCTGTATATATATATAAGTAGTCCTCATCTGTGAGCGCAGTTGGGACTGTCAACTCGGTCATTAAGAAAAGGAGTCACTAATTCAAGAAATCATATTACTATGACTGCAGTTACAAATGTATACAGGGGAATGAATACCGATTGTAACAGTGTGTACGTGTATGTATGTGTGTGTGTGTGTGTGTGTGTGTGTATGCTTTCTGTTTTGCTGAGAAAGAAATAATAATAATCAACCACTAATCATCCTCACCAGATTCAAATCCAAACCCATCCCATAGATGAAATACAACCACCATCCAGAAGCCAGACCATGGCGGCATCACCATCTGCTGCACCCCCCTCCAATCCCAACACAAAGCAAACTGACATACAGTATAAATACATGGCAAGACCTCAAACTTGGAGCCAGACCAGCGCCCAGGATGCTGCATCACAGCCATCTGCTCAGGACATTGCATCGCAGAAATCAGGATGTTACAACACTACAGCTAGGGATGTTGCTCAGGATGTTACTACACAGTCCATTACCCAGGTCGTCACAACATAAAAGACTAATGGACACACAGCTAGGACCACACCCATACAGGATGATACGACTAATCTACAAACATCAACTCCATCAACTAATCAAGATATAACAACACAGCCAACCAACCCGCTTACAGCAACAAAGCCAACACTCCCCACCTCCCCACCAGTATTTACAGAGAGACGGCAGCTCCGATCACGCTTTGCTCACACAAGCATGAAGCCAAAGACACCAGCCTGACGAAGGCGAGTGGGACCTCATTGAAACATCGCCAAGATACTCTCAATCTTACACAGGAAAAGACCCGAATACGCCAAGACTTGCATACCTATATCCGTGAAAATCTACAAAAACAATATATATATATATGTATGTATGTATGTATGTATGTATGTATGTATATGTATGTATATGTATATGTATTTATGTATATATATATATATATATATATATATATATATATATATATTGTTTATATATATATTCCCCCTCCCCCTCCCCATAATCCCAGGAAATCCTTCCAAGTCAGAGAAAGACCCTTTTCTATATTTTATGTCTTGTCTGTCTATCACACTATTATAGGTCTTTTACTGTCAAAGCGAGGTGGAGCTGTTTTGACCGATTCCTGGGATAATATAAATTCATTCTTCTCCTTTTTATTTCCAATTGACATCAGCTATTGTTGCTACCCCATTAAACACTCAAATCATTCTTAATGCTGCTCTAACCACAATGCTCAATGTGAAAATGTGACATAAATAAGAAGGAAAGCCTGTCATTTTTTGGGGGTTTTTTTTGAGGGAGGATTTCTTTTGTTTTGTTTTAAGGGAAAAAAATGTATTCAAACAGACATGGAACAGCAATGAAACCATACGTGGCAAAACCTTTGTGACTTTGTAGTCCTAACATTTACATTTACACAAACAGACACACACTTGACTACAAGGTTGTGATGCATTCAAAGAGTGGTGTCAACATCATAAATTTTGACACCCCAGGTCACTTAATTAATGAATGGTTAAAACAATATCTGTAAGGCTAATGTTCACTTAAGGATTAAAAGTGAGCTTCTCTAACAAACAGGGGAATAGTATAAAACAATAAAAAGGAAAGAAGTAAAACGTTATGCAAGAAGAAAACCCAGTTATACATAAACTAGGTCTAAAATTATAAGGTCTATATCTTTAAAATGATAATGAGAACGGAAGATTATAGTTTATCTACTGTCAGGTTGAAGATTACTATGATCTATTTATAATTTATAATTGTGAAAGGCTTTTTGGCTGTAATCAAATCAGAAGCAACTAAAAGAATAAATACCGTACAAAGAACATCTGTTATCCACTAAACGTATCTTAGATCTTGCAACTGGCAAGCACATCCATGTTTGGCCCGTTAATGAAAAATGCCACTGAGGAATATTTACTGTGTCAAATTATCATCTTAACTGTGCACTATCATCTCAGTTCAGCATTGTACAGCATGTTCCTTTAGCCTGGATCACATAAACCTTGAAAAATTATTCAATATTATTGATTTTGGAAAAATGTGTTATTGACTAGAATAAATTCATTAATTAATTTTAATTTGGAAAGAAATGGGCAACTGTGTTTTGAGTTTGATTTTAATAATTTTATTTCCATTTCCTATTTTAATAATGCTTCCATTTATTTTAAATTCTATACTTGTGAGGTATTACTTACAGCACAGGTTCTAACTCAATAGTACTAAAGACTGATATATAAAAGGAGGAAAAATTGACAATTTGGCAAATAATATGTTGTGAGGTTAATCCCTAAGATTGTGCATGGTATTATTTACTTTAAGGAGAAAGAAAACTATAAGTATCAAAAAATGATATATGCTTTTTTAAAATATCTTTTTAAGGATTGTATTACACTTATATATTAGTTAGATCTCTGTTTCTGTAATTGTTTACTTTTAACTTAATTTTAGAAATATGTTAGCATGATATGTATTATTAGAAAAGAAACTAGTCCACATTTGACTGTATAATAAATGTTGATTATTAAATCATGTTAGTCTAAACTTTTCTTTGCTAGAAACTGTGTATCCCTAAATACCAATGTGATATAATTCGGGGGAGATTCTCCTTATAAAAGATTTCCATGTGCAGAGGTAAACTCTACACGTCCTTCTTATATATGCACCATAACATATATAAACATATAGATAAATGTGTAATTTGTCAGAAATGTTTTAATTAGCAAATTTAAATTGTTCTTATATCATTGTCAGATAATATAAAAGCCCATAACTATGTTTACATTTAATTTTTTACATTTCAACATTTTGCCACTCTTAAGTTTTATATCCAAATCTTACCACACAGCAATTAATCTTAAATTATGGTTGGGTGTAAACTATAGTTGGGTCTAACTATAGTTATGTTAGATATTGCAACATAGGAAATATAAATTTATAGCCTCACTTACTCAAGGATTGAAGACTTGATTGTTCTTGCTAACAAGTAAACTTGTCTTTTTTACTTGCTTGTCATGAACTTTGTATGTATAAATATAATGAAATATGGAACTCGTACATTTATACATACAATATATGGTGATTTATGAAGTAGCATTCTAAAGAAACAGAATGTAGAAAATGCACAATGGACATGATATAGCCCATCCTCCTTCCTAATGTAGGAATCCTGGATCTCTTCTATGGAAATGTTTATTAGCCAGCTATTACACAGACTTTTACTATGTACTGATATTAACTGATGATATAAAATTAATTAAAGAACTAACTTTAAATGTTTGAATATTTTTTAAAAAGGTAATTACTTTTGCTTTTGATACTTTAACAGCATTACAACGTTTGGTCTCCAACTTTCAGATATGTGCCACAAGAGAGTAATAGCTTTCATGCGATAATTATAATGGCTTATTATTCTCGAATAGAAAATATACGCATTTAAATTTCATTTACTGACATTTCTTTGGCAAATAAACTCAATCTCCTACCTGCCCTATGTAAGTAAGTAATTAGTGATGCTTATAAACAAAGTTATATAACATGTTGCTTAACTATACCTATGAAGTAGACATATGAGTGTTTCTTCTATGGTCTTCTAAGGTCATGTTATAAAACAACAGTAATAATCTGAAATATTAAGCATCCTGAAATGGTTAACATTTTTACATGACTAAAAAGGCTCCATGGGAGTTCAGCTACACATCCCAAAGAACCTGCCTGTCACTCAAATTCATGAATTCCACATTCATGTTTTTGGAATAACTTTATTTTTTTATAGCTAGACAAAGATGTGGATCACAGGTAGCAATATTGTTTTCTGGTTTTTCTTTATTTATTTATTTAAACACATTGTTGATATTTTATTTTTGTCCCCAAATCAAATTTCATCAGGTATCTTGGAAGATAGCTTCCATAAAGCTGTTTAGTGTAATCGAAGCACACAAATCTAATAAATTTTAAAAACAATCTGCAAAAAGGTTCGTACTGCAATGTACAGTTACACACACAGTGAGATTTTGTCAGTTGTTTAATGTACAGTGGTAAACTGAGGTGTAAGTTAAAAGGTGTGTGTTTCATGAACATACTTATTCATATACAAATAGTTGTCAAATGCCTCACAATGATTAAATATTTAGTAAAGTGCCAAAACAAAGATTTTTCAACTTCCATCAAATAATTTTTGTTTGAATTCAAAATTTATATTTATCTGGAGCCGCAATTTAAAAAACAAAATCTTATCCAAATAATTTTAAATAGAAGACTTACTTGTATTTTGTGGTATGTTAATATAATTTAAATGGTGAATGTTTAACATGGAGTCAACTAAAACGTAAAGACAGGATAGACCGATAAAACACACAACCTTTTCATCTATTATTTTGGTAACTAAATTACATGGCACTATATCAGGGGTGAAATGCTACTGGTTCGGACTAGTTCACCTGAACTGGTAGTAAAAAATGCTACTGGTTCGCCAAACTGGTAGTAAAAAAATGTTTTAAAAAAAGTTTCAACAATCAGCTGAGTGATGTGCGATCATCAGAACTTTTTTTTTTTACTTGTTAAGTGTTTTTACTACTGTTTTGGGTGAATAGATAGTAAAAAAATGCTTTTAAAAAGTAAAAAAAAAACACTCGGACGATCATGTGGCACAACTGTGATTGTCCGAGCCTTTTTTTAAAATAATTTAAAGTAATTTTTTACTACCTATTGGCCCAAACTGGTAGTAAAAAAATGCTTTAAAAAGGTAAAAAAAAAAAAGGTTCCCAAGATCAGAGCTGTGCCACATGATAGTCAGAACCTTTTTTTTTTACTTTTTTAAAGCATTTTTTACTAAATATTCACTTGAACGGTAGTAAAAAAATGCTTTAAAAAAGTTTAAAAAAAAAAAAGCTTCCCAAGATCGCGCGTGACAGCTGATTTTCCCCCCTCACTGTTCTACTTACCTTCCCAACCCTCCTTTCCATGAATACTGCACATGCGCACACAGCAAACTCATAGCAAACCGGTTCAGATTTCACCACTGTACCACATAAGAGCCGAGGTGGCACAGTGGTTAAAGTGCAGTACTGCAGGCTACTTCAGCTGACTGCTAACTGCAGTTCAGAAAATCAAATCTCACCGGCTCAAGGTTGACTCCATCCTTCCAAGGTGGGTAAAATGAGGATCCAGATTGTTGGGGGCAATATGCTAACTCTGTAAACCACTTAGAGAGGGCTGTAAAAGCACTATGAAGCAGCATATAAGTCTAAGTGCTATTGCTAAAATATTCATGGTGACTCCAAAAGGAAAAAACACATTTTTTTCCTCCTCTGTTGGATCTAAGGCAGGGGTGTCAAACTCGCATCTTCATGTTGTCGTCACATGACCTATTGTGACTTTTTTTTCCCCTTTCTCTAAAACGGGGGTGGGCATGGTCATGGCCATGGGCCGTGAGTTTGACACCCCTGATCTAAGGCAATATAACATCAAACTGAAAATAGCCTCAGTTAAGACAACCATTTTTAACAATGGCTTAGAATGCTGCAGAGAATCAGCAAGTCTTGGATATGAGCTCTCCACTTTCCATCATTTTTTAAAGACAGTGTCTGATGTTAGGACTACAACAACATAGGAAGCTGCTTTGAACTTGAGCCAGCTAACTGGTCCATCTATTTCAGTATTGCCCACACTGACTGACAGATCAGTGGTATAAATGGAATTAAAAAAAAAAAAAAGATCCAGCACTGGGTATTTCCCAGCTTTACATGAAGATTACAGACACTGAAACTAGAATACTTGGCAAGCAATGAAAGGGCTCTAACTTTATTTGAAGGAGAGACGCCTTACCTGAAGAAATTGATATCCTTTCTGCATGAACAAATTATTGGCCAGTTTCAGCTGATAGCCATCGCTGAGGCTATTCAGCTGAAGTAGGAGTTGCTTGAACTCTGAATAAATTGTCCCTTCCTAGTCAAGATATGAAAGAGAAGATTGGAAACAGAATAAAAAATAATTAGATTGCTGTCTCCTTGGGATAAAAGGCAGGAAACATATAACAAGGTTCAATTTATTTCACGGCAGGGGAGTCAACTTTGGTGCCCATTTCTGTCAGGGTATCTGCTAATCTCTCTCTCGAGGCACACTCTGAGTCACCTGACTTTATTATTTTTTTTAAAATGAAATTGGTATATTGAAGAAAACATAAGCCCCCAATATCATATTTCTACAATTGCCTCCCAAAGTGGTAGAGAGGAGTAAAATTAGAGTAGGTCAGAAGTAACCTCAATCTGCCTTCGGATAAATGAGTCTTTTGTTCTCAGCTAGGATCACTGTGACAGCCATGTAAGTATTCACAAGTTATTATGGTACTAGTCATGTGGGAACCATTAAGTTCTCTCCTAGGGATTTTGAATCTTTCTCTCACAAGGACTATGCACCAAATGTACCAGAGATATGGAGGGGTGGAAAGTTTTGCATGCTTCCTGATCTGGAATAGCATTCCCCACAGAGACTTGTATGGCCCCTAATCTGATTATAGACTTTGAAAAACGCTTTTTTCCTAAGCCTTGGGTTAGGTTAGGGTGTAAATTCAGACTCTTTTTAATCTGATTTTTAAAAAAATTTGTAAATCGCTCAGAGTCCTTAGATATGAGATGCGTGGCAAAATTCATAAATAAATTAATTTTGTTTTATTTGGTTCTTGCTGTTTTAGGCTATTGTCTAAAATGGCAGAAATAGAAATACACTCCTTTTTTGTGTTGTTTTTCAAAACAAGTAGAAAATAACCGAAAACTTAACCAAGGAAGTAGCGCTGGGCTATCGACCCTAAGGTTGTGATTTCTGTGCCTTTGTGGCTGATGGACCAAATGTGGCTGTGTCATTTTGTGTGTCCTTTGAGTTGTGACCCAGATAATATGCTATGAGGCCCTTGCTTATTACTGTGAGATCACTTGCTTTGTATAAAGTGGTACATGAACACTACAAATCCTAGTGTCATCTCTAATTATTGGGTTCTGGTTGTATTCCTACAATGTTAGTACATTTGGATTTTTCATTACTTTCCTATTTTTTTGTCTTTTGTGTGGTTTACTCTCCGACTATGATGCTGAGAGGGTAAAGGCTACATACTGTGGAACCTTACCTCCACCACTATCATATATAATAGCACAGCCTGAGTCTGTCCACAAAGTATTATTGACCAAATACTAGAAGGAACAAATAATTTGATAAATTATATAATTTTGTGTAAAAAACATTTAACAATATTTTTGGACATACTGCTGGAAGAGGTATGTCTTGTCTCACAGATTCTGGTACAAGTTCAGCCATTTTTCTTTCAGAATCAAGTGGTCCTTCTTTTCCAGGAGTCTGAGCAAGGTGTAGCACCTATAGCAAAAATAGTTGCAATCAACGCAGAATAAAACAGAGGAGAGCTTATTTATAGCATAAATAAGCAGTCAGGCAAACAAGCAAGTAAACAGGCAGGCAACATAGCATCTGCAAACAAGGAAACTGGTCCCAACTGGTTTGTGTCTCCACTTGAACTTAAAATCACCAACAATAAATTTTTTGTAATCAAATATAACCTACTGCAAAACAAAGCAGCATCCTCTGGATTATATTTATTTGCAGAATGCCTTTGAGTGAAGAGCAGATTGTGCTGTTATTTTGTTTTGATCCACTTCATGACTTTACAATTCTCCACATTCACAAATGCACTCATGATATACACTCAAAATTCTAAGCATGTTCCATGTGCAATATTGCCATGATTTATGACAACTTTGTGTTTTTTATAACAAACACCAGTACTACTCTCTATTTCTACTAAACATAACACAAACATGTCCCAGCCATATATTCTTTTTGGCAATGCACTCAAGATATTGCCTTCAATTATTTTTTTTTAATTTCATCTCATCCCCAGCCCACAATTGTAAAAGGATTAAGTCACCCTTAATGGAATATTTTTCTGTCTTATTCCAACATTATCCAAAGGCATGTCAAGATGTGCCAAATTGTTTAGGCTTTGAGTCACCCATTACCTTGATGGTTGGAAGGCAAGGAACTGCAGTGAGTGGGAACAGTGACAGGAAAAGGATCGCAAGTGGAGGAAGAGCAAATTTCATCAAATCTTAAAAGAGATTTCTGTCCGCTCAAGAATGGATGGATACCTCTATAGGGAATACCCAGTGGGTATCTCGAGTCGCTGAATTTGGCTTGGGAGAATAAACCAGCTTTCCCCAAACTGATGCCCTCCAGATGGCTAGTAAAATGGAAATTACAGTCTAATTCATCTGGAGGAAGAAGTGCAGAGATTATTCTCTCCTGTTATGAACATGTGATGCTGAACCGAAAGCAAAACAGGAAAAAGAGTTTATTTATTTTACTGCAGTAATTAAGAAAAATATAGCTTATCGTTTTTAGTTGCAAAGTCATGTCCAACCCATCGCGATCCCATGGACAACGTTCCTCCATGCCTTCCTGTCCTCTACCATCCCCGAGACCATTTAAACTCACACCAACTACTTCAGTGACTCCATCCAGCCATCTCATTCTCTGCCATTCCCTTCTTCTTTTGCCCTCAATCTTTCCCAGCATTAGGCTCTTCTCCAGTGAGTCCTTCCTTCTCATTAGGTGGC
>JANHFM010006209.1:32359-43069 GCA_032468115.1 Grayia smithii | reverse complement strand
CTGTAAACCACTTAGAGAGGGCTGTAAAAGCACTATGAAGCGGTATATAAGTCTAAGTGCTATTGCTATTGCTATAACACATTACTATTTTTATTTGAAAGTATTAATTTGAAAGTATTAATCTGGGGGCAGGATCCCTAAAATATAGTACATATAGATGAATCAGATTTTATTTTGAATTGAATAGGATAGTATAAACATGAAATGAATTGGAATACTGTAGTTGCTTTAAGAGTATCTAAATTTTGCAGGATTATGTACAACAAAAAAACCCTTCAAATTAAGACTGGGCCATGCATTTATATATTAATTGTATCAGTAAATATTATATTATATTGTTGAAAATTATATAGATAAGTCAAAAGTAACATTTCTGTGTTTTACGTTTTCTTGGACGCTCCCAAAAATTTAGGTGGGATTATCAGTTATCAGAAGTAGGGATGTGCGAGAAGAGTGAAATCCAAATTATATAGCAGTTTTTACACTGAAAGAGAATTGAATTGAATTGATCCTGATATGCAAAAATTCATTGTTTTCCTATTTTTATTAACAAAACTGAATGGGTGTTTCAATTTACGTCGTCTCCCATCTGATAAGTTCATCTTTTTCTGAGCAACTCAGAAGGCTGTGTAGAGTTTCTGGGAGTTAGGACAGGATCTGTATTTTGGGAAGTGAATTTATATGAGCAGGTCTTCCCTGAATTTTATTGGTGCTGAAATGATATAATGTTGGCCTATAGTCTTAATCTCAATGTGCACCTTTGTATTTCATTGGGAAAAACACGTAATATTTAGTACTGTAGATAGTCTTGAAGTACCACAAGTAGCTAAACTGAGGTTTAATGCAGATTCAAGGTTGTTTTGTGCTCCAACAGAAAAAGCAGATTTAATTTCAGAGTGTATCTATAATGTTTTATAGACACCGGACAGACACTGAACATGATAATAAGGAGGGGCTAGAAATGTTTTCTACCAGTTAAATTTATTTCATCATCTATGATCATTCTTGGAGAAAATCATGCAGTTCCAATGATTCATGCATAAACATTCCTTGGATTGAATTACTTGCTATGTTTGATATACAACAGTTTTTGAAAAACGTTTACAGAATTATTTCAGAGGGCAAGAATTAACCAGAGCATGACGTAAGTATTGCATATTCCTCTGATATATTGATTACAAATTTGTTCCGTGTCCTATTTCACTACACTTGTATTCTCAGAGTGAAGAATACAGAATTCTCTCTCTGCAATCTTCTCACAAAAATTAGTTTTTCTTCTATTATGCCAAATGTTGAACAAAATCCCCAGACTAAGGACTATTGATTAGATTTGGATCCATCCAATATCTCTACCTCCATGATCCATGTTTTTTCTTTGTTGGAGAGAAATATACCTATACGAAAGTGACATTCTATTATAGATGTCCAGAGTTTCTAGACCTTGAGCGAAATCTAAGCAAGAGTGCTCTTTCCATTTTAAAAGATGGCTCATCAAATGATAAATGTAGATTTTCCCTGTAATATACGGTGCATCTACCAACTTGTCTTACAGGGGCATCTGGACCTGCCCTATCTGATTCACAAACCAGTTTTTGTGTTTGTATGCACAGTCCATTGAGACCTCAGGCAAAAGAAATCCCTATGCAATTCATACAATCAATAATCTTTTTTTTAAAATCACATACTTGGGATTTGTGGCTAGCTTCCAAGCTGAAAGGCAAAAACGAAGCCACAAGGGCTTTCTACTATATCAGTCTATCCCTCTATCAAATATAGAACTTCAGAATAGTGGTGAGTGGTCTTTGTTCCTGGAAAGGATATTTGAGTCATGTCCAGAAGCAAAAATACATGCTGATTTTCAAAACATGTGACTGTCATCTAACTTGAAGTTTTTTTCCTATAGATTTAAAGTTTTAAAAATAAACAACATATGTCTTTGACTGTGTAGGAAGTAAAACCCAAGAAGCAAAACAAGTGAATCAAGTACATATTTACAGGACCTTATTGTTGATATTATTCTTGTAAGCTTCAAAAGAATACAATAACCTTTCATGAAATGTGCAGTTAGTTATCATATCAACAGTCATTAAATTTCAGTCTGGAAAGGAGTAGTCATGGATGATATCATAGAATAATTTTTTAAGATGGATTTGAAGAAGGATTTATAATGGATAAATCTATAAAATTATAAATTTAATTAACCTCTTAAGTGTTCCCAAGTTCAGAAATGTAGATTTTCAAAAATCTTTTAGCATAGAAATCATATTTTTAAAAAACAAAATCCTATTGACATTAGGAGATAATAGATTCCAGATACAGTAAATGTATATGGGATTGAAGTCTACAATTTAATAATTCTCAACTCATTAAAGCCTAATTCTGCTTTGTTGTGTATAAATTCTGGTGGAATATTATTTCTAAGATCTACACAAGTGCACAAAATATGAACATTCCAAAAATTTATTGCTTTAGTAATTAGACTCCACATGCAATTTTGTGGATTAAAAAAATTAACTGCAAACTGTAAATGAATCTCACTCATTAATGTAAGCCCACCAGTTTAGATTGTAGTTAGATTTCACATAAAATCTGTTTTAGTATCTGCTTTCTTGTGGAAGATAAATTCTTACATTCTTAGCATAGAGTTATATCATTTTAACCTATTATCACAGTTTATGTCTGGTTGTTGCTAAAATTACTTGTGAGTTTATTGCAATATGCAATGGAAATTAAGATATTATTTTATTTATGTACTTATATTTTATGGTAGAAGCCAACCAACTTCAAATGACTCTGGGTGGTTTAAACTTTTAAAAAGAAGAACAATAAAATAAAATATTACACAGAATAATTATAAACAGGCAGGTAATAGACTGGGTACCATCTATAGCTTTAGGAATCATAGGTTTTTGTTTTTTATTCTCTTCTACTAACTTTCTACTCTAATATTTTCCTTTGTGTCCTTCAACCTTACTTAATTCATTAACTGGTCCATAAAATATATTATGTCTGTGGTTTTCATGCCATAATCCATGTCAGTATTTTTTTCCCAGTAATTACTTTAATGACTTCTTATATTATGCCATTTAGTATGTATCAATGACGATTCCGACTTGTTTTAACTGCTATTTGTCTTCCTTAAAGACTACTTTCAGTGTGTTTAGCGTCATGTTAAAAAAAAGGCTAGTCAGACTTCTGTGCTAGCAGCTTCATTAAAATTCTGCTCTACACATCATCTGACTTACACTTTATAATCTATCAGAACACCTGTTTTCTTTACAATGGCCACAAGGCAGCTCAAAACACTGTGGTATTTAGCATTTAATAATGAGCATGAGATATGTATTTCTGACACTTAAACATTTCTTTGGGAAAGTACATGGAAAGGAGCCAAGTTTGAAAGAGTATCCCTTCCCATTTCATTACATGTATTTTGACAAAACTTCAGTCAGGTTGATGCAAGAGTGAGCAATGCACTTTAGCATGTGTCAGTGGGCCCCTGTTTTAGTTTGTTGTAAGGGGAGGATACTATTTTTATACTAAGCAGCCTTTCGTGTCAAGGAAGAACCTGCAGTCAGTTTTTAGCTACATTGAGTAAATGAAAAAAGCAAAATAATATTTTCTGCTCAAGGTTTATTGTTAGTAGGGGTGGTTTGTTTGTTTTTTGCTTCATGAGTACACCAATGAGTGGGGTTATTTTAGCCTTTTTTTTAAAAAAAAAGTTGTGCTCTAAAACTCAGTAGTCAGGTTGAGTTTTAAGATTAGAAGGAAATATTTCTTACTGATTATTTCAATGTTCATTTAAGAAGCAAATCATGCCATGATTCCATCCATTTTATCTGAACTCTGTAAGATGGGATGAAATGAGAACTACATTCTTACTAAGAAAATGGGTACTGTGACTAACTGAGGATTTGCACTTTGATTTCCTTAGTCCAAATTCAAACTTCCATATGGATGTTGGAAAATAGCCTCTTACAAGAAACACAAGATCTTATTGAAATCATAGTATGTTATCAAATGTTATGAACAACATTTCATAATGGGTAAGATATGCATTATGTTTATATTCTACTAGAGAACATTCTACTGCGTTATCTTGCTATTAAATGGGTTAATGAGCTTCTTTTCATTAAAGGGTCTGAATAAACCTTTTCATTCACACACCTACCATCTGTGTCATTAACAGACTGTTATCAGGAAGATTCTACATCTTAGGCTAAACAAAACTATACTAATCTATCCATAATGCTTCTGTTGCTGTCTATATTTATGGAAGCTCTTATTCATTTTGTAAGAACAAATAAACAAAGAGGGAGAATGGCAACCCTGTCATTTAACAAGAATGCATGCTGGTATTTGGGGAGACTGCATTCAGATGCAAAACAGTTCTGTTGTTTTTACTCTGGAGAATAACAAATTTCAGAACATCAACTGAATCTTTCGTTGTTCAAGAAGCAGACTGAATGTCGTTTTCCTTTTAGTTGTTTGAATAACTGAAGTAAAGCTAAGTTTTGGACTGTAGATTCTTAAAGTCTAGATTAAGTTAAAGTACAACAGTTTTTGCCCTCTATATAAGATTTGTCGTAGAGTTTCAATTGCCTTTACTGGTGGTTTTCTTTGGTACGGACTACCACCATCTATGGATATTGCTATTGTCTCATCAAAGAGAGGTGACTGCAACATTTTCCCTGAAGTGTTCCAATCAGCCAGCTGTTAAAGCAGAGATGACACGTGATCATGGAACAGTTAGTAAATTTAGGTCGGCACCCATTTCATGGAAAGCAACTATTTTATTCTTAGCATTGTCATATTTTCTTTTAATGTTTAAAAAAACATTTACTTCATTCTAGTGTCTAAGACATATTCGAAGGATATTAAATAAGGCGTATGTAGACCTTTCTCTGCAAGCTTTCAAAAGAAAAAAGCTTGCAGCTTATTTCATATCATCATTAAAATCTGAACGTAGCCAGTGACAAACTATTTCCTTCTTTTTTCACAGAAAAGGTGGACATTTGTATCTCATTTTCAGAAGCTAAGTCCAACTGCATGGAAACATTTACTGCAATACAGTATATAACATTGAGTAATTAAATGCTAAAGTTAAATTCTGCAATCGAAACATGATGATATCTAACTTCTTGTAGTGTTCTGGTCACAAATAAACACACAGCAGTAGGTTAAAAGCTCTTTATTGAGCTGCCCAAACCCAAGTGTACAGTCCTCAGCAGCTCTTGAATAACAAAAGCCCACATACACCCTGGGTGTGTTCGACCAGGAGCTCTAAGGAGCAGGAAGAGAGGTGGTCTCAGTTCCCAAAGCAAGGCAGAAGCCAAAACAAAGGTGTTTGTCAAAGCAAGCATTTCAAAGATTTCAATTATTCCATGAGGCAAGGCACTAGGTTCAGGAACAAATCAGAGGTCCTAATTTCAACACAACTTCAAAGGCAAAACATAGGCAGCAGGAAAAACAGAGCAACTCATGTTTTCCCGCAACACCCATTTCTTTGGGTGGGATTAAATAGGCAATGCTGGTATGGGCCCCTCATGATAGATGAGATTGCCTCCTTGTGAGTAATCTGGCCAACCAGTGTGGTGCCTGTCACCTCTCTGCCTTGTACATCCCAGGATGTACAGGAAGGTGTAGACTCCACCTCCTGATACTTGCTGATCAAAGGCAGCTGCTCTCATTCTTTATCTGAAGCCTCTAGACTAACCTGCTACAGGTGTAGCTCCTTCTATTTGGACTCAGCCTACTGGCCATCCAGTTGTTCGAGCTGTGGTTCTCTGTTGAGCTGAAGCCCTTCACTTCCTAGTCCATGTCCCCACACACTCCTATGCTCACTTTCCCAGAGATGCCAATACCTGGTTCCTCCCTCTCCCCTCCTCCAAACTTGCATCTAGAAAGAAGACCAGAGGTATGTCCATGACAATTTAAAAATTATATTTTAGTTCTAATTCTACAAAAAATGCTCTGTGGCATATTGAAGTTTAGAAAATAATAATATCAAACATGATTTTGTGGTATGTTTCATTGGGTGAATGAACTGTTATAGGGAATGATATGTTATTTGCACCATGCGTATAAGCAGTAAGGTCAAAGGAGAGTGAAATATAGAATGTAAACTGTCTATTCACAAAAGAGTTATTTTAAGTAACACAGATATTCTTCCACATATCAGTATTTTAGTGTGATAAAAATCTTCCTTCTTTTAGAAAAAAAAGGAGGTAAAATATTGAATCTTTTGATGTATGTTTTTTTTTTTAGTGAAATCAGACTTTCAATAGAAGAGACTATCTATAGCTCAGAGTGGATCTGTGGAGTTCAGGATGTTCTCTGAGCTTGGTTGTTTGCTTGCAGAAGTTTTATTACTCAACTAGGTAACATCATCCATGCAAGTGAGATAGGGCTTTGCTCCTGGTTTATATATAGTAGCTTGCTCTGTCTGTGTTGTGGTGATAGTCTTCTCCTTAGTAGTTTTTGATTATGCTGTTGTTTCCTGCTTGTTTGCCTGATGTTAATCGCATCACTGCCAAACTGAGTAATGAAACATTTACAAGCAAACAATCTAACTCAGAGATCCAAGATTCCACATCTGACTTTGTTAAATAGTGGCCAGTTATAAAATATCTAGAAGTTGAAAAGTTCCCCTATTCATTTACCATTTTTTTTGTATTGTTGTTGTTTTTCAATCACTAAGACATATCCAACTCTTCACAACCTCAAGAACCATAGCACACCAGAATCTCCTATTATCCACTGTCTCCCGGAGTTTGCCCAAATTCACATTCATTGCATCAATAACACCATCTAATCCCCTGCCATCCGCTTCTTCTTTTCACCTTCAATCTTTCCAACATCAGGGTCTCCAATTACTCTTTTCTTCTCATTTGGTGGCCAAAGTATTTAAGCTTCAGTTTCAATATCAATCCTTCTAAAGAACAATCAAAGTGTTGTCTCTGCTTTTTAATAAGTGTCTAGGTTGCCATAGCTTTCTTCCCAAGGAGCAAGCATCTTTTAATTTCATGGTTGCAGTTACAGTCTGCAATGATCTTCCCGCCCAAGAAAATAACATTGTCACTGATTCCATTTCCCCCCCTTTTATTTGCCAGGAAATGACGGGACCGGATGCCATGATCTTAACTTTTTTAGTGTTGAATTTCAAACCAACTTTTGCACTCTTCCCTTTCATTCTCATCAAGAGGCTCTTTAGATCCTCTTCACTTTCTTTCGTTAGAGAGGAATAGTCTGTATATCTGAGGTTGATATTTCTCCCGGCAATCTTAATTTTGTCTTGTGATTCATCAAGACCAGCATTTCTTTGTTAAAAAATGAAATTCTGAATGTTTTACTTTGATATGACATGCTCAGAATCTACACTGATATTTAGCCAATCTAAGCATTCATGTAGACTAGACTTTGACATGTATTTCTGTGACTGTATTGAATTCCTTCTCTTTTTTTTTCACTGTTACTATGCTTTCTGTTTCTGCTTCTAGCTCTCTATTCCTCTCTCTCTCTCTCATGTCGACATTTATTTGATTTTATTTAAGACTTTGGTCTTTGCTTATAATATCAGGCCAATAAAGCCAGAGATTAATACCAATTTAAAATATGCATTAATTAAAAGCATTAATTGTTCAATACCTTAAAATTCATTATTTCTACTTCAGGAATGCAATAAGAAAGAAGTTCACTATTCAACAAGAAAGGAATATTATTTATTTATTTATTTATTATTTACCATCTCAGGCACTGGTCATCTCACGCCTAGATTACTGCAACTCCCTCTACATGGGGCTGCCCTTGAGGTGTACCCGGAGGCTCCAGTTAGTCCAGAATGCGACCACGCGGGTAGTTACAGGGGCTTCCCGTTACTCTCGTGTAACACCTCTCCTGCACGAGCTGCACTGGCTACCGGTAGTTCTCCGGATTCGCTTCAAGGTGCTGGCATTAACCTATAAAGCCCTACATGGCATCGACCCTTCTGCCTTTATCCCACCGCCCAGTGCGCTCACACAGGACTGCGCTCCTCAGGGTACCATCCGTCAGACAATGTTGGCGAGTGGTACCCAGAATGAGGGCGTTCTCTGTAGGCTCACCGGCCCTCTGGAACGAAATTTCCACCGACCTCCGGACCGCCCCTGACCTCCGCTCCTTCCGTCGCAATCTGAAGACTTGGCTCTTTGACAAAATCGGCTAATGGGATGGGTTCGTTTTAATGTATTTTCATTGTTTTTAAATTCTTAAATTCTATTGCATTTATTTTTAATATTTTTAGGTTTTTATTGTTGTTTTGTTTTAAAATTGTGAGCTGCTCCGAGTCCTTCGGGAGAAGGGCGGCATATAAATGCAATAAACAAACAAACAAACAAACAAACAAGAATGCAATGCAGCATACATGGTACTCTTTTTTCCAATTTTATTTGAATAACAATTCTTTCAAGTAGGTTGGGTTGAATAGTGACTGGTAATCATCCAGTCAAATTCCATGGCTGAAGATAGACTTGAACATCAATCTCACAGACTTATTCCAATTCCATTAGAAAAATTCTGAGCTTACCCAATTTATCTCATTTTTCCACATATAGAAGTTTTTGGTCACTAAAAAGCATTAAGTCCTGCCTCCATCTAAGGTTTAAATATGTTTTCCTTATATGCATTAGTTTTTAAATCAAACAGTCACTCATGCCCTGGTCACTTCTCGATTTGATTACTGCAACTCCCTCTACATGGGGCTGCCCCTGAGGTGCACCCGGAGGCTCCAACTGGTCCAGAATGTGGCCACGCGTGTTGTCATGGGAGCTCCCCGTTACTCCCATGTAACACCTCTCTTGCGCGAGCTGCACTGGCTACCGGTGGGCCTCTGGATCCACTTCAAGGTGCTGGTATTCACCTATAAAGCCCTTCATGGCCTAGGTCCGGGGTATTTGCAGGACCATCTCCTGCCTTCCTCCCACCGTCCCATGCGCTCACATAGGGCTGCCCTTCTCAGGGTGCCGTCAACCAGACAATGTTGGCTGGTGACACCCAGGGGTAGGGCGTTCTCTGTGGGGGCACCCATCCACCCTCTGGAACAGGTTACCCACCGAGCTCCGCACGGCGCCCAATCTCCGCTCTTTCCGTCGTGACCTAAAGACTTGGCTGTTCCAACAGATGGGCTGATGCTGTTTCCGGGGTTTTATTATTTATTATTTTAAATTTAAATGGGTTTTAAATTTGGATTTTAACTACTATTTTTAACTCTTATTATATATTTTATTTTGCTGTTCGCTGCCCTGAGTCCTTCGGGAGAAGGGCGGCATATAAATTTGTTAAATAAATAAAATAAATAAATAATATTTATAACATTATTTAATTAAACTTGGATGATAAAACCAAAACCACAGTGCATTGGGATCTGGCTTCAGTAGCATTAAGAGAATTGAAGCAATACATGGAAGAGAGCTCTACTAATGGATCATACTCCTAATGGTGGTAGAAAAACTCAGATTCAGTGCTAGTGTGTCACTGTTCTGACCTAGGCTCCCTTAAAAAGCAGGAAGCAGGAACTGGTCCCAGCAAAACCTCTTTTATTTACACGATTGTGAATTACTTTCATTCACAGTCAGCAAGGTTTGTCCAAACAGTTTTTCAAAGGAATATTTCTCAGCACACCTTATCTCACTTGGCAAGCAGCCACGTAACTTGTTTCCAAATGCAGAGTAAGGCAAAACTTGGCACAGACTCTCTTAGAGTCATAAACAGAAATTTCCACTCTTGAAACTACCGAACGAACGAATTGTTTCCTACAAAAGCCACCTCTCTGTTCGCTCCTTTGTTTCCTATGGGAGGGGCCAATCATCTCCAAGGTGTGGCTTTACTCCCAAGTCAACCCTGCTTCCTGAGTTGTTCTTGTCTTCTAGCAGCCTTGTGCATGTGCACACTGGGAACGGGCTCCAGCTGTTCCTCTGCCTCACTTCTGTCTATCTCCCTCTCTGCCTCCGACGCAGAGCCCTCATCCGAGCTTTCCCCAGCCCCCAGGACTGGCCCATGTTCCTCCCCCAACCTCCTCACTGTCTGATTCTGCTGCCAGCTCTGCTGGCCACCAGCGGGTCACAACAGTCACTTAATGCTAGTTGTTTGCAGACAAAAGCTAGGTGTAGTATCAGCTACTATGGAAAGAGGATTGTGAACCACATGGCTCTTTGGTGTAATGCAGCAAGGCTGTGTAAAGGAGCCAGAGGAGAATGAATTGCATTTTTTTTTCTTCCTAGCCTTTTTCCCCTCAGGTGGACAGTCCACATTTTGGTTCATCTAAATTTTGATCCATTGGTTGCGACCAGAATTAACTGACCACCTTGTCATTTGAACTTGATGTCATGGGCTAAAAGAGAGTGACTGTCCCAAAGTCACTCAGCTGATGGGGGTAGAATTCACAGTCTCCTAATTTCTAGCCTGGAGTCTTAATCACTGGACTGGCTCTCAAAACTGAATCTGTAGTACTTCACTGAAATCCTCACCATACAATTATGTCATTTCAATTGGAATATTAATAAATTATAATAAACAATTTCTTTACTCTAGGAAAGCATGAATTATATTTTTTAACACTTGATTTACAGCTTAGCAATAGCAATAACACTTATACTTCTATACCACTTCATAGTGCTTTTACAGCCCTCTCTAAGCAGTTTACAGAGTTAGCATATTGCCCCCAACAATCTGGGT
>JANHFM010006206.1:36051-48341 GCA_032468115.1 Grayia smithii | reverse complement strand
TCTCCAAACTGCTCAAAATTTCCGCTACCGGTTCTCCAGAACCTGTCAGAACCTGCTGGATTTCACCCCTGATACAAACTATAGTTACTGTAAAAATCTTACTAAGGTTTACGTTTTATCAACTGAAAGAAGTAAATGATTTTAGTGGGCATACCTTCATATTATCCTTTTAGAAAGTTGTCACTGTCTCTGAATTTAAAAATTGCTGTGTATGTGAGTTAAAACTACTTGACCCAACATTTTGGAAGACTGGCTGATGCAGGAATTTTTAGATAGTACTTAAAGTTCCTGTCAGTTATATTAGACAGCATCACATATTATGCCAGTGTAAGGAAATAATTCTGAAAATGCATGCTTCACTGAAAAAAAATATGTGGAGGATAAAAAGCACTTAGCCTAGTTATAGGAGAAGGAATATTCTACGGTTTAACAACTCCCAGAAGACTAATTGCAGGTTCCACCATTAATCTTTATATTTATATTTAAAACAAAAACAAAAACTTTGCATTCAACAACTGGATCCATTTGCAGTATTTTGTGTCTCACACAAGACATAGAATATTTTAATGGATCATAAGTGGACAGTAAAAATAGGCTCCGGTACTAATAAAGTTAAACTTTTACTTTTTAAAAAGTGGTATTTTTGACTCAGGCTGAACCATTCTTTTATTTTTTTAAATAAGCTCTGAACATATTAGTTACAGAAAACTGTGTTTTGTGAAGTTCAAGAAAAGTATTTTTAATGTTGATTTAAAATCATACATGTTCAAATAGGAAGACTAGCAGAGTCATCTTATATGGGAGATGGGCACAATAAAATTTTAAATAATAATAGTCAGTCATTCAGGCGAAAGGTGTCTAAAGGTTGAATCACGGCAAGTGGACCAATCTTTGTTAATCTGAGACATTGGCCTGGATGACTGAATCTTCATTGACATATTGTAACGCATTTTGGGGAGAAACAGAAAGAATTGGTATATTCGAATGACTCTCTGACCTTCTGCCTAACTAATTTTGCTCCTACTCGTGAAGTTGCTTGGATGAGCAACGAAACGTCTCAGATTAACAAAGATTGGTCCAGTTACCATGAGTCAACTTTTAGATCATGGCTGTCAAACTCGATCACATCACGTGACATATTGCGACACATTGTGATGTTTTTTGCCTTTGCGGAGCTGGGGTGGGTGTGGCCTGCACGTGACACATCCATCCCGCGGGCCACCAGTATGACACCTCCTGCTTTAGATACTTTTTAAGACTTAAATGTTTTTAGACTTAGGTGTCTGAAACCAGATAACTGCTTGAATCTGTGAAAATGAGGCTAAGAGTGATGAATAAGCATTTTACTATGCCTGTAACTTCAGAATGCTGAATCTGGAGAATTGTTTTTATATATTCCTAATTTTAGTGTGCTGTGTTTTTATCTACTAAGTTTTATATTATTGCTATTTCATATGGTTAATGATTTCATAATACCCTTTGTGTTTTATGCATAAATATTTTAATAGTTTTCCCATGCATATTAACTTTTACATGATACAGTACATGGTATTTTACCATGAAATTAAATATTATATTAGGATTTTTTTCTCAGTACCAAAATTTGAATTCAACTGTTAAATTGCTTAAAACTATGACTTTAAAAGTGTTTCTTTTTTTTTTTTAAGAGATGGCATTTGAATTTGGATATATTTAAACATGATGATCTTGGGAATACTATGAGTGGTATCTTTGCTCAGTACATTTTCTTTGGTTTATTTTTTAAACTGTTATTTGGGTTACATTTTTTAATTTTTTCTAATTATTTTATTGAAGTTTAAAATTATAAAGATAAAACATTAAAACAAGCTAAGGAGAATATAAAGAAGAAAAAAGAAAAAAGAGAGTGGGGATACACACACACACACACACACACACACACACGTGTGTATATATATCGGGTGAAATGCTACCGGTTCACTCCAGTTTGGTCGAACCGGTAGTGATAAAAACTACCGGTTCAGGGAAACCGTTAGAAAAAAAATTATTTAAAAAGTAAAAAAAAAAGAGGTTCTGATGATAACAGCTGTGCCACAAGATTGTCGGAATCTTTTTTTTTTTTTTTGCTTTTTTAAAGCATTTTTTTACTACCTATTTGCCCAAACTGGTAGTAAAAAGATTCTTTAAAAAAGTAAAAAAAAAAAGTTCTGACAATCGCGCGGCACAGCTATTATCATCAGAACCTTTTTTTTACTTCTTTAAACCATTTTTTTACTACCTGTTCGCCCGAACTGGTAGTAAAAAAATGCTTTAAAAAAGTTTTTTTTTAAATGGCCACACCCACCCAGTCACATGACCCTACCACCAATCCGCACCCACCAAACCACGCCCACAGAACCAGTAGCCACAAATTTTACATTTCACCACTGATATATATATTATAAAGAAACCAAAAATAAAAAAATATCTTCCACCTTCATCAAGACCAGTATAAAAATTTTCAATAACTTAACATCTTTCTTAATATTTTAACTAAAATCACTCTTCATCCCTAGCTCATATTTTATATATTTGCAAATAAAACCACATTTTTAAAAATCTTGAGCAGCAAAATCTGTTAAGAAATACACAGGCACAGGCACATGCATATGTACATATACACATGTATACATAAACTTTAAACTAGTGAGTAAATTTCATAATTCTTTCCTGAAATTTACACAATACCTTGTCATTTTTTCTAAAATTGTTCTTCCCTTGTCTTATATCTATAAACAAATCTTTAGAACCTCATCATTAAAATTTAATTAAGAAAATTCCATTAAGAGCCATTAGACACAACAAATTGAATATATTAATCTTTAATCCTTTCAAATGATGTCCCACAAATTAATTTCTTCTCATCTTCTCTTCATCGCCTCTCAATTATAATATCATAACTTATCATTTTCTCTAAAACTGCTACAAAAATCTCTTCTTCCCATATTTTATCTGTAAACAAATCTTTAAAGCAAGTAGTAAAAAATATGTTCTTTTCTGAATTGAGATCCATGTATCCAAGTCAGTCTTCTGGTTTATTATTTCCGTGTCACTTTTTACTATTAAAAACTCAACCAATTTCATTTGTAGATTTTGTACACCTTTGTACACCTGTATCATGTTTACATCTTGTTAGTTTTAAAACAATCTATTTTTCAGCTTTTCTATCTCTTCTTTTAACCTATTTTTATTGAATCAGACAACCTGAAGAATAAGTTCTGGGTACATTGCTGCCATGTATCCTTAAATTCTTCCAAAATTAAAATATTTTTCCCCATTTTGAATTAATGGGAATTTTTCTTTTATTCTTTTTGGTTGCCCCTTGTAACCAGCCTTCAAGGTCTCACCTTACCATGTTTTTCTTTTATCCAGAACATTTCCCAGTAAGGAATGCCTTACACTCAAACTCAGATCTTCAAATATTTTAATAGGATTTTAAACAAACAACAAATATTCTAACTTTTTCAGTTTTTGTTTCCTTATTTTATATCAATTTTTATTTTATTTAAAACATTATAGTGTGAACTTCAGAATAGAAAAAATATATATAAAAACAAAACAAAACTAGGAAGTACTACACAAAAATGTGTATAAAAGGGAAAAAAAACAGACGTATATATACTGTAAGTTGTGTCCCCTAGTTGAATACTGATGCATATATTTCAAAGATAGTAACTCCTTTCCCTTTGTGAGGCAGGCACACAATTTAATAAATTTCTACACTGTTTACCCAAGTCACTCAGCCCAACATCTATCTCCTATAAAGTAACATAGTTAACAGGTAAAATCAACAGCTAAATTAAACTTCAGAATACTCTGTTAACAGTCTGTTTATTGCAGTGGTTCTCAACCTGTGGGTCGGGACCCCTTTGGGGGTCAAATAACCCTTTCACAGGGGTCGCTAGGATGATTCATAATTAGCAAAATTACAGTTATGAAGTAATAACGAAAATAATGTTATGGTTGGGGGTCACCACAACATGAGGAACTGTATTAAAGGGTCGCAGCATTAGGAAGGTTGAGAACCACCACTCTAGAAGCCTCTGGAGTTTAAGACAGATACTTCCTGACCTGCCAGATCTGAAATATTTATAGCATTAATTGGCAAATTCTCTTCTTCCCTACATCTATGATACTTTGCTGATGCTTCAGAAGTAACGGCACTCCTATGTAAAGTATCCAGGTCATCTACAATTTAGACTTAGCTTTGGGTATGACAATAGAACTTTTCTCTTGCAGACATTGGGGAGTCTGCTGGCCCCCAACTGCATAGGAGGGGAAGGGGAGAGAGTTTCAAAAGGAGTGATGTCCTCTTTCCTTCCTGCCTATATTTCCCCCCACCCCCGTTTCTTGAGTCTTCAATTGGTCTCAAAAGCAGACCAGGATTAATGAAGCCATTGTGTCTAGGATGTCTTGATTACTTAGCTCATCTGGAACTTTATCTTTCCCTCCAAGCCTGTTTCCTTCCCGCCTACGCACTGATTTGGAAGTTGAAATTCAACAGCATATTCTTACATCAAACACTTGTCCTGTCAAAGGCAGCAAATATCACAGTGGGCTGTCACTGGCTTGACTGCATCTTCAAAGATAGTTCTCAGGTGTGCCACAATATTCATTAACGGTCCAAATCCAGGCTGACTTGAATCAGAAGGGAATTTGCCTACTTTACAGCTCTTTCAGTCGTTAGGGTAATTATCTGATGTAAGTTTGGTCACTGGAGAAGCCATGTGGATGCATGGATTTTGTCACAATGAGTAAAGAAGGCAATATATTTGTTTGGCTTTGCACAGAAGCCTGACTTCACACAACATGGGCAGAGGTTAACATTCGGTAGCATTGCCACAGATTCAATAGCCATCACGCTGATCTATGAGATTTGCAATTTCTATCTTCTAATATTTTTTTCCCATATGGAATTTGTATTTTCTCTTCCTGCAGTTATTGTATTTTCACTGTAGCTTAATAGTAGTAACAAAAGTAATATTTTTATTTAGTGCAGTACCCTAGGTTTTTTTAAAAATTATTTCCTTTTCTTCCATGTGCATTTCCCCCTAAATATATTCTTGACTTACAAAATATTTTTAGAACCTCTCATTGCCCTTGCAGCTTTCACTAATTTTATTAATCTTTTACCATAAACTGTTTACTCCTGTTTTTTGTTTTCTTCCTTTGCAATGTATATGCATAATTAGTTTTATACTTCAACTACGTTTTTGGAACTAACAGATGCTCAATAAGCAATCACCATGTTCATTCATTCTTGCATCCATTAATGGCGGAATTATTTTTTTCTCTACTCTCTCATCTCATTCCCACCCATTCATTCATGGCACTTAAGAAAATATTGATTGAATTTTCCCAAAACTCATTCCTGGTTCTTCTATTTTTATCACCATTCACTGGAGCATAATACACAACCATCACTAATTTATTAATTCCTATTTTCGTTCACATCCTATTAATTCATTATTAAATGTACACCTTCATTTCCATGCCTGACTACATCAGTTCCACACCACAAGATCAAAAGCCTTTCATTCATTCAGCCGTATTTCATCTTTCCTCTTTCTCACAGATTCACAACTCAAAACATGTCTACTTTTATTTCATTTCATTAATTACTTAATTCATATTCTTTACAATGTTCACTTTTAAGTTTTCATATACCATTGGTGTTTGGATGATTTCCATGGGATGTATTGCAAACTGAAGTCAGCTCTGCAAAAGCAGAAATAACAACTATGGCAAAGACAGAGTAGCTGGTCAGTAGACTGTTCCTCAGAACCTCTCTGGATAAGAAGAGGACAAGAGATGCTCACATGCAGTCTTTGCAAGGATACTGCAGAACAGTGGTTTCCCATGGGTTTGAACACTGGCAGATGAAAAGGTTAGCCATCTTGCTCTCAGCCACAGCAAAGCCTCTTAAAGCAAAGATCTCCAACTCTGGCAACTTGTGGAGTTGTGGACTTCCCAGAGTTGAAATCCACAAATCTTAAAGTTGCCAAGTTTGGAGACCCCTGTTTTAAAGGGTTCTAAGTTTGCAAGCCTCACTTTCTAATCACTTTTGGAAATTACTCATTAAATATTTCTAAGCTACTAGAGACCTTCAGATCAACAAGTCTGAAAACATTGGATGAATCTGTCTCTAATCCTGAATAGAAAAAAATTTTAATCAAAAAAAAAAATCTTAGGAATTTAAAGAATCTGAAAAAAAAGCAAAAAGATAACTAAGATTTTGCTTTTAGAAAGTTTTAAATGGACTAAGGGTCCAGATAAAATTGGAATATTGAAACTTTTACAATAAGATTTTGGAATTAATCATTAAGAACAAGCAGATTTGCAGGTAATAGATCCTGTTTTGGTTTGTACAAGACAAAATAAAGATAAGTGATGTCATGATTTCAAAAATTGGACACTACAGGAGGCTAACATTTTTAGGCAGAGAAAAGATTTACAAACCTGCAGAATACTCTAATAATAAAAATACTGAAGAAATGTTTGGAAGAGTGGAATCAGAAAATAGTAGCCATGATAGCAACAATGTCAATAATGATGTTTACTTCTATGGATAAACTATGTCCAAAAGATATTATTGAAAAAAAACCCCGATAGATATAGAACAAATTTTGGCTGACAAGATAGAGAGGGTATCAAAGGAGTTTACAACTGACAGGAAAAGAGAATGTTTCAGAAAAGGATGTTTCCCTGGATCTACAAAAGAAGTTAACTGAGATGTAAAATTTAAAAGGAAGATGCAAATGATTAACCAAGAGAGTGACCTGCATAATTTTTTCCCATTAGATTTACAAAAGAGGCTTGTTAAAACCTTGAAGAATTCTGTGGAATGGGACAAAGAAGAAATGAAGAGAAATCAACTCCTATGACAATGTTTGAATGAAATAACAATTAAGACTGTTAGCAGTAAAACGAATATAAAGTTTGTTTATTTGATCAAGATTAAAATAAAATAACCCTTTATGGATTTTCTGCTAACACCAGGACTAATATTTTATTGATTGTTTATAAATAAAGGTGGGATACAGGATATGAAGAGATAAATGTTTGTAATGTTAGAGGGGGTAAACCGCCACCAAATTTGTTCATATTTATAATGATGATTAGAAATCATTTCTTTTCTCTTTCTTTATTATAGTCTTACTTTTCTTTGCAACAATGACAACCAAAGAGCAGCTTTACAGCAAACATGTGCCTTGCCAGTTTGAATCATTAATGTAAAGATTATCTTGAGAGACAACATACTATTATCCATATCCCAGTAAGTAGGAGCTACATACATGTAGTGAGCTGAACACAGGAAACAAAGTAACAGGGATATGTATGTGTTGTGGTCCCGACTCCTGAGCCTGTACTAACAGAGGAAGAAGACTCTGAAGATGATGGGGAGGAAATGGCAAGGCCTCCCTCCCTCTCCAGGACCCTCCTCTCTGGCAATGCTTCAGGTTCCATCTGAAGGCCAAAAGGAACAGCTTGGGATAAGCCAGGAGGGAAGCATATCAGAACAACAACAGATAGGGAGTGAGGATGACGAATCCTGGCTTGATCACAGGCAGCGTCAGAGGGAGAAGCGTGTGCAACAGCGTAAGAGGCGTGGGAGGGCCAGAGATTGAGCTGAATCACTGAGCCACACCCCACAAGGAATAAAAGTGGGTGTGTGAGGGGCGTCTGGCTTTGTGATGGACAAAGTTAAAAACCTGAGAGTCACATCGTGTTACCTGAAATCTGACTTGGAATTATTTAGATTGGACCTTGGCTAACTCTTGCTTCGTGGATTACTTCTTGATATTGGACCAGACTGTGGATAAACTCTCTCTTGCTTACTGTGAGTGAAAACTGCATTCCAAAGCTCTCGTAAAACTGACTTGGCAGGCATTTCACAGTTTGCTGCCAAGACTCTTATCTGCGAGGGATTCCAGAGCACTTGTATAATAAAATCTTGGCAGGCGTGCCTGTTTGTGTATTTGACTGTGTGGGGAAGGGGACATGTATGTATGTATGTATGTGTGTGCATGTGTATTAGCTGTATTATAAAGATATACAAGAATAGGTTGACTGTACAGAGTGTAGGTTTCTTAGCTAGTTTTTTATAGATAACATGACTTCTAAACAACGCTGTATGATCCAGTGAATTTGTACTGATGTTTCATTAGACATATTGCTAATTTCTTCAGAGCAGTTCTGAAATCCAGCTTGGTAACAAATGTCTCATTTTTTGTTCAATGGATTGAGATGACAAAAGTCAATTGATAATCTTTCTCCCTGTTTAATAGCAATAACAATAGCACTTAGACTTATATACCGCTTCACAGTGCTTTACAGCCCCCTCTAAGCGGTTTACAGAGTCAGCATGTTGCCCCCAATAATCTGGGTCCTCTGGAGATTCGATCTGCCAAACTGCTGACAGCCGGTGAGCAACAGAAGTAGCCTGCAGTACTGTACTCTAACCATTGCATCACTGCGGCTCTTAAGTTACAATTTATGACCACAGTTGGGACTGGAACACTAAGCAAGGTGGTTTTTAAGAATGACCTTTTTTTGCTGAGGTCATTAAGCAAATCACTACCACCATTAAGTAAATCACATTGTTGTTAAGCAAGTTTTGTCAGAATCCGGCTGGGAAAATTTGCAAATGGCAATCATGTGAGCTGAGATAAGGCAACCATCACAAATACCATCACAAATACAATTGCCAAATGCAATTGTGACCATGGGGACACTGGGACAGTGAAGATCAGTTGTAAGTCACTTTTTGCAGCACAGTTGTAACTTTGAACAGTCACTAAATAAATGGTCTTAAGTTGAGGACTACCTGTGTTTGGATGTTAATACATTTCCATTGCTTCTCTCAAAAATATCTGGTATGAACTGCTAGGATGCAGATTGTCTGTAGATGTCTTTTATTATTTGGTTCTTGTGATTTGGTCTTCAGGGAATGCTAACTATCCTGTATTTTTACATCCACAATAAATGCACATTCTTTGATAGCACAGTTTGCGTCAACCTGTCCGAAATGATTAATTTTAACTGGTTTTATCTTTTGAATTTCTGTCACTATGTAAACTGGCAGCCTCTGAGAACTAGTATAACTAGAAATATTAATTATGTACAGTAACTAATATTGGCTGATAACAATGACTATTTTTTCTCCAAACTATTATTATCTATATTTCTTAGAACATCATGAAATTATCATTATGGAGGTAATTTCATCACGGCAAGATGTTGCATTAACTGTGTTCCATGGTAACCAGCATTTTCCAAGAAGCCTATCAATGGTTCCATTATTTTTGAAATAATCAGGTAGACAAATTGCTTAAATGACATCTTATGTAGGTGGTTTTGGGATGGAGCGGGGGGGGGGGGGGTTGATTGTCTTTCCTGTATAACTGCAAAAAGAATGTTAAGCACATTTGTTGTATTCTTTTTTTAGAGGGTCATTGGATAGAATTTATATGTCAGCTATGTTCACACTACACACATAACCATGTTAATTATAAAGGCTTCATTAACACATTTTGGTTAATTATAAACTTTGTTCATTTATGGGTGTGTGTGTTGTCATATTGTTTGAACTCTCGATTTTGGTCAGTTTCTGATTTAGTGTTGTGGAAATTTAGTTATTCTGAAACATATAAAGATTATGCATTAAAAAGATTCATGTGAAGCTGAGCCCAGGTGACAAGGAGGAAGGAGGGAAGGAAGGAAGGAAGGAAGGAAGGAAGGAAGGAAGGAAGGAAGGAAGGAAGGAAGGAAGGAAGGATGTCATCTCCCTCCACGAATGGATATATATTCTTTTCTGGCAAGGACCCTACAGCAGCTAAGAAAAATAAAAAGAATATATTGTGAGCCTCGGTGGTGCAGTGGTTAGAGTGCAGTACTGCAGGCTACTTCTGCTGACTGCCCGCTGACTGCAATTTGGCAGTTCAAATTCCACCAGGCTCAAGGTTGACTCAGCCTTCCATCCTTCCGAGGTGAGTAAAATGAGGACCCAAATTGTTGGGGGCAATATGCTGACTCTGTAAACTGCTTAGAGAGGGCTGTAGAGAACTGTAAAGTGGTATATAAGCGTAAGTGCTATTGCTATTGGAGCATTTAAGGAGGTTTTACTGAAAATACCACATTTCTTAATAAACTCTAACATTGCAGTTACTAGAGGATCCACACTTAGAAATAGTTGATTATATGACATGGTAACTTTTTAAAGTATGCTATAGAATATTTTTGAAGACTCAGACATTTTCTCATTGACTTTCTCATTGATCTCGGAGTGTGTCAATGATCCTATTTTAAATAAAAGTTTGGAAACATTGGCTCTTGGATCTGCTGAGCCCTTCGACATTGATTTGACAAATTCAAATAATATTCTTGATATCTCTTGTCATGAGGCCTGAAAAAGTCCATTTTTTGTTTTCATTTTCAGTGCCATGTATTCTGCGAGCCAGGGAAATCTACAGAGTAGCATGGCTGCCAGCAGTTGCTAGTTTGTTTAGTTCATGCTAAAACAATGTTGCACTTCAATGATTAGATGGCCTAGACATTGATATTTGAACATAGATCTTTTTAACATTTATATTTTATCGGGTTCTATTAGTTTAGTTGAAACGTTAATACGTTTTGCTAGTCCATGTATGATATGCCATATGCTAAATAAATAAACATGTTTGAATACCTGATTTGTATCCCATTGCCTTCTTGGTTCATGAAGCTGATGGAGTCATGGCAGAGTAGATAATATGCCCTAAAATGCAACAGCTTTAATGATAAGATTGATGTTTGTTCCTCATGATAAAGTTATTTGTGTGTGTGAGAGAGAGAGAGTGACTGTACAAAATTGATGCCAGATTTCATTAAAGAGATGAGTAATATCCTGCTTTTGTAAACTGTTTCTGTAAACAGCAACGGATGTGAACACACCTGGAACGCTGACAACCTGAGGATGCAGTAATGGTATTGACTGATATGTGAATAGGGACAAAGGGGAAATAATCAGCATTATCGTTTGCGGTGGCCACTTTAGTTGGCTGAGTTCAGACATGATTTGGATGATATAGGAAGCAATCATTGAAAATGTTTATTTATTTATTTACAAATAATACAAAACATAACAAAGACACCAATATAAAGTAAAAAAATAAACAAACTATCCTTAAAAAATCCAGAAATCTGATATCTATCCTTTCAAGTAAATTCTTTGGGGAATCTAATATTCTCTAAATACAATATTTGATAAGTCAATATTATTCCTAAATCCGTTGATATCATTTTAACATTTTTAAAGATATGAAACTCATAATGGGCAAATATTGGAGACTGCAATTCTTCAGCCTATGTTTGAAATAGTCCACAAATTCCACTTTAAAAATATTATGGAGCTTTCGGTAGTGATATGTTATGGATTTTACTTCTGTCGTGTATTCCATCAAATATGAGAACATCTCAAGTGCCTCTGAAGCAGCCAAAATGTCTCCCCCATATTGATCCTTCAAAAATGTTTGAGTTAAAAATACTGGCAAAAGGAATGGTAACAGAGAATTTAGTATTTTGTTAAAGAAATGTGGTAGACCATGAGGATAACTTTTATGATACATTTAAAAATTGGAATAAGACTCTTGACATTCCATTCTTCTTTCAATTCTAGGTCAAATTTTGATATACCAAGATTATATTTTACACCAATAGTCTTCATGGCTTCAAAGTTTATATAATAATATTGTGAATCCCTCCAGGTCAGTATGAATATGTAGCCCATAATTCCTAAAAAAGCAAAGATTATGCTGAAATGGGGGTTATGGAATAAGAGATTCAAAATATATGGAAGGCAGCAAGTTGGGCAAAGCTGATATATACCCATAATATTAGTGGATAGGAAAACAAGGGGTATAATAACATCATTTCCTGGTCTCATTCTCACTGAATAATTTCCTGCATGAATATACAGCATTCCTTGGTATTTCATTTGAACTTAGAGTCAAGGCAAAAGATAATGACCTACAAGTTGCTCACCAGGGCCAGCTGGCAAGCTTAGTGAGGGCTCACACTGGAAAGCAAAGTCATTGGCTTCAGCATGGGAGACTGGCTGGGAATGAGCGCAAAAAATAAGCTCTAATTATCTTGTGTGCAGTCTGCTCATTAATACTGGTAATGAAGCTCTAGGGTGAGGTGGCAGAATATCAGTCAACATTGTAATATTTTAAGCAGCATTTCCTTCTGTGCTTTGGATGGCTCCATAAGAGAGCTAGCATTCATTCATTCAT
>JANHFM010006204.1:50697-65409 GCA_032468115.1 Grayia smithii | reverse complement strand
GTATAATCCAATATTCTTTTCTGGTAACTTTCCACTTTCACTTTCAGCGCTACTCCATATTTTGCTTCAGCACTTTCACTCCTGCTTTAAACTTAAATTTATTCTTTTTGAGTTGTTACAAAGTTTCCAAATACTTGCGATTAGAAGATCCTCTTGTGTTCCGGCTGCCTGTATTTTTCTTTGATTTATCTGTAGTTCCAGCAGCGGAGACGGCTTTCTGCTTGTCTGCCTCCCACGGCAGAGCACATCAATGCTTCGGAGCTTTATTCCTGCTTCCAGGGGGGCTCCCTGTTCAACCCCGGTGATCTTTTGAACTCCGGGGTCTAAGGGCTCCCGACCCTCCGCAGGATGCTCGCTGATCCTTCTTGGCCCGAAGGATCAGCTTTGCTGAAGAATCCGGCTGCTTTTTTGCTGGATTTCTCCAACTTTACAAAGCGCGCTAGGGACAGCTATAAATCAGCTGTCTTCGTGGCACCATCCACCCGGAAGTCCCCTATTTCTTCTTTTTTGAAATCCAGGCTGGCTGAAGAATTATCGCCAGCCGCAGCAGAGGCTTTCCTCTTTGGCTCAAGCAAAGCGCAGCAAAGGGGCGTGTGGGGTGGGCAGCTGCTCATTTAAGGAGGATCTCCCCAGCTGGCCAGGGGATCATGAGAGGAGAAGGAGGGGGAGGAGGAGGATCACCCAAAGAGAAGCCTCTGCCATGGCTGGCGATCTTTCCTCAGCCAGCCCGGATTTCAAAAAAGAAGAAATAAAAGGAATAGCCAAGAGCGCCACGGAGAGCTTGCTGGCTGCCTTGAGGTTCTTAAAACTGTGGCTGGGTGCTGCGGGCCCATCTCCTCCTCCCAGATCCCATTCCCACCCCACCAGCCCTTGTGTTAGCAAGGCTGGTGTCGGTTGCAAAGCATGCCCAGCATCAATGAGCAGCAAGAGTGAGGCACCGGAGAATCAGCCCCGGTTGCTTCTCCATCCCCCGCCATCACCCTTACTTTCTCAGGTGAAGGAGAGTGAGGGGCAGGGCCAGCCAGTGATGGGAAAGGAAGCCACAGCAGAGGGCCCAAAGAGCCACATGCAGCTCACAAGCTATGGTTTGCTGACCACTGATTTAAGGCATTGAGTTCACCTGTAGTCACAATGACTGCTCTGATGTGAGATAATGCCCTGATCCAGAAAAATGGAGCACTGAAATATGTGCGAGCGTTCCAGAAAAACCCAACTCCAATTAAAAACTCCAAGGCAAGAATTTTCTCAAAGATTCATTTATTAGAGTAGGTATACTGGCACATCTGGAAAAACTCAAATCTGAGAGTTTCAGGTTTTCCCTCAGTAAATCAAAACACCCAAAACCATCTTCTCACTCATCAGTCCATCAGATGGTGCAATCACCATCTGTACCATCTCGAGATATCACTCCAACCACTCCTTCTCCAGATGCAGGACTGCCCTGACCTTGACCTAAAGGAAGAATGCTATTTTGTCTAACTACATTCCCTCTACTAAATCCCCCCCTCCTACTTTTCCACACATGAGAAGGTGGCAGTGTAGAAGCTTCCAGGGCTAATATGGCTTCCAAAGCTGACAACATGACTTTGATCCCAAGAAAATCCCTTCCTTATAATGGAAGTAACAAGGGACAATTTGAAAGGAAATGTTACTTGGATTTGGCTTTTGACTAATAAGAGGGCATTTGAATGATATTGTTTATCGTGACAGTTAGCTACTTTAAATCTCTCTAGGCAGAAATGAAGCTCCAATTTAAGTAATAATAAACATAGGTCTGCCTTTCCCTGCCAGTTGTTTTCATCTAGTTCAGTGATGAAATGTAAAATTTGTTACTACCAGTTCTGTAGGTGTGGCTTGGTGTGTGGGGAATAATGTGACTGGGTGGGCATGGCCAACTTTTTTTTTTACTTTTTTAAAGCATTTTTTTACAACCTATTTGCCCGAATAAGTTGTAAAAAATGCTTTTAAAAGTAAAAAAAAAGGTTCTGACAATCAGGCAGCTCAGCTGTGATTGTGATTGTCAGAGCCTTTTTTTTAACTTTTAAAAGCAGGAAGTAATGACACCTGGGTAGGTGGGCGGAGCTTTGCACCTCCATCGCTACCGGTTCTCCAAACAACCTGCCACAATCGCTACAGGATTGCCTGAACCGGTCTGAACTGGGAGGATTTCATCCCTGATCTAGTTGTACTTCTTCAATAGAAAGGACCTGATCTTGGATATCTAGCTTGGCCTTAGAAATAATCTTTTCCAACAAAGGGCTCACACTAAGGTTCTTCTCATGCAGCAAAGGATGCTTGACTTTTTGACGGATATATTTTTATAACCTTACCTCTATATCATTTAACTACAGTTCCAGAAACTAGGCACTAATTTTTAGTCTCATTTTACCAGGGTTGCAGTGATATAAATAAAAAGTATAAACAAACAAGGTCATCCCTTTAATAGTAATAGCAATAGCATTTAGACTTATATACCACTTCACAGTGCTTTGCAGCCCTCTCAAAGCGGTTTACAGAGCCAGTATAATGCCCCCAACAATCTGGGTCCCTATTTTACCGACTCAGAAGGATGGAAGGCTGAGTCAACCTTGAGCCTGATGAGATTCAAACTGCCAAATTGCAGGCAGCCGGCAGGAAGCAGAAGTAGCCTGCAGTACTGCACTCTAACCACTGCATCACCACGGCTCTTTAAGGTTGATGACTCTAATTTGTAAGCAATGTATCCTATTTATCTTAACTGGGAGACTATTTTGGAGTACTTTCAAAGTGTGTGGGGGGGTTATCTTTGCAATGTTTTATGAAATCTTTAAGAATCGGATCATCCCAGTCATAAATTGCTTTCTTCATCACATTTATTGTATGTTCATAAATCTAATGGAATAAAACTTCATTACATCTTTCAGAATACATTTCATTCTAAAGTTTAATGTACACTAAACTGATGGATATATGAAGAATGAAAAAGTTAATGTTTAATACAGGAATGACAAAGGACTCACTGGTTGTCAATCAATGCTATAAATCTTTCCTCCGTCCCATCCCTTTTAACTTTATTAAGTAGAAATTTTTTTTATTGCAATCAGATATTCCAAAAGCAAAGTGGATGAACAAAAAGAAGAATCCATCTGTAGCTTTATTTCCTGCAACTATTTGGAACTACCCTGTTTCTCTGAAAATAAGACCTCCCTGGATAATAAGCCCAATCGGGCTTTTGAGTGCATGTGTTAAAATATGGTAACCCCCCCTGAAAATAATCCCTCCCTGAAAATATTTAAACTACTGGCATGCACAGCCAGTCCCCGCCATTTCCTCCAGTTAGGGTTAGGGAGGCAGAGCTGGAAATCAGGTAAGAGAGCAAGAGGAGCCCCATCTTGCTTCACACGCCCCAAAATAAGAAGACCTCCTTGAAAATAAGGCCAAGTTCTTATTTCGGGGTTCAAAAAATATAAGGCAGGGTCTTATTTTGGGGAAAACATGGTTGTTTGAGAGTTTGTACTAATCTAAGTGAAGAACAGAGTGCCTTTAGCTAATGTTCATTTTGTCTTTTATTTTCCATGGATGGTTAGTCCTAACATATTTTCTTCCACATTCCACATTCTTCTGCTTAGTCTCTGCCTCAGTCCAAATGTGTGGAAAATTGTCATCCTGGATTTGTTAAACGGGCTCGAGAAGGAGAGCCAGTTTGCTGCTATGACTGCATTCCTTGTCCAGAGGGGACCATCTCCACTCAGGAAGGTGGGTCACACCAAAGGAAAGGAAAGGCCTTGTATAAAGTGGATTCGTCCAGAGTATTTTCATGAAGGTGCAAGTTAAAAGGCAGGTTGAAGCTCAGCTGTTGTCTTCTTTAGTTTGAAACTGCACAATTTTCTCAGAGGGGTGGCTGATTGGGGAATCTTTACTACTGCCAGATAAAATGCTTCTTCTGTTTTTTTTAGTTTGGATGTACCTTCTACATTTTGACTTCAAAAAACAGATGATTTCTTTGAAGTTTCAGGATAATTATTGCAAGGATTATTGCAATGTTTCTATATGGGCCTCCTGTGAGAAACACTAGAAAGGCATCACTGATCTGCAGTGAGGTGCTATGGACAGTTATTACTATCCACCCATATTATCATTGATCCCATTAGCCATTCCAGATTATTTCCATGACTAGGGATTTCTCTGGAGGTTTACTGGAGTTCACCAGATAGACATCCTCTGAATCCAGTATATTAAGAAGTGCCATCCTGAAGGATTCAGGAAGTCTTTGTAGAAAGATTAAATGATTCATTATTAACCTCTAATACTGTAGGTTTCTATAGAAGCTTTGCACATTTCATAGGAGATAGATAACACATAGATTGATAGATGATAGATAGATGATAGATAGATAGCAATAGCACTATAGCACTTAGACTTATATACCGCTTCATAGTGCTTTTACAGCCCTCTCTAAGCGGTTTACAGAGTTAGCATATTGCCCCCAACAATCTCCTCATTTTACCCACCTCGGAAGGATGGAAGTCTGAGTCAACCTTGAGCTGGTGAGATTCAACCTGCTGAACTGCAGCTAGCAGTCAGCTGAAGTAGCCTGCAGTACTGCACTCTAACCACTGCGCCACCTCGCCTATACCCACCCCAGCTCCGCAAAAGGAAAAAAAAGTCACGAAATCAATGTGATGCCACAAGTTTGACACCCATGTTCTAATGTATATGCATATAGAAAAAATATATTTATTTATTTCTATACACATATCTCACTTCTGATCTCACCTCTGGTCCCCAAATGTTAGGCTTTTATATCATGCTAATGCACTGTGTACTCTTCTACACGTTGATTCTTTTAGCCATTGCATTGCAACTGGCAAAGTTACAAGGAAATTTGAGACTTCTAAAACTTATACAAAACTAAATTAATTAAACATTTTAAAAACTCTATTTTGATATGAAATTGTCACTTTGATGAGATTTTGAGGGAGTTTAAAGGTGAGCAATTTAAAGGCCTGGGATCAGAAAGTATTAGCAGCCTCTGCAATAAAACAAAAACTGTTCAGTTAAACCATAAAATCTGAGCAAACGTAAGTGATTCAAAATACTGTGCTGACTTTAGTGTTTGTGGATTTCTTTTTTTCCTTAGAGGAACAGAAAAAACAGAGCAGCAAGCTGTCCCTCAAGCTAATCATATTGATGCCTACAAAGAAGTTATGAAGTTAGAACCTGCTGATGCAAAAAGAGGCTACAGAAAATCACCTGAAATGTCTGCATATGGCAAACATGAAGAAATGAAAAAAGTAAGAGATGATGAATACTACACTGCAAGGAAGAAGGCTGTGGATTCTAAACGGGAGAAACCTAAACAATTATTAGAACCTGGTGGAACACTGAATCCTGCATCAAGTTTCTCTCGGCCTCAAGCAACTCAGACTCTTGAGAAGAATGGAATGCCTCCAAGTTCATTAAATGCAGGTCCAGTAGAGCAGAATGGTATCAGTATCTATAAAAGAGGCTTTATTCCCAGATCAACACAAAATAAGGAGACACAAAGAAAAAGTAATATGACTCACATAGAACATTGGGTAAAAGTCCAGAAAGGAGACACAAAAAGGTTAGTAAGCTAGGACTGTTTGTTCTATATTTCACTATTTTAAAGTAGAGGTTTGGTACTTTTCTTGATTCCCCCATTTAATATTCCTGATTTCCTAATTCTCTTTTCTAGCACAAGTATATAGGAATAGCAGCAACATAGAGTCTTTCTTGAAAAAAAACCTTTCTTGGAATTTAGGAATTAGAATATGCAGATCACTGTAACTCCAATTTATCTGAGTACGATACTGTATATATTCATACAATGTTTAATTTGTCTGGGGTTTTTTCCCCCACCAAATAGTTTTAAAAAGAACAATTCAGAGCGGTCAATGTTACATAGTTTTTGGATGCAAATTCTTCAGAAAGGAAAGTGGTAGTGGTAGGAAATACTTATAAAACTAGATTGGGCATCATATATAGAGAAAATGATTTTTCATATTATGAAGTCTAGAAAATCGGATGGGAGAAAGAAGTTTCTAAAGGTCGGGTTGAAAAATCAGAATTATGGAAGTTTCCAATCTCCTATCTAACTGTTTATCAATTATCTCACAGATTGAGCAATAATTTAGAAAAGAAGATTATCTTTTACCTCTTCAATCCATTTCTGGTTTTCTATATTTAGTACCCTTTTAGACCATAACTTTGGTCTAAAATATAGATTTGTATTTATTGAAGCAGTTGATAATTTTTGCCCATTCTTATTTGTATTCTTCTGTAACTTAATTTTGGGCAAGAGGTCATGCTTACCACTCTTAATCACAGTATAGTGTTGATTGCAGTTAGGTTTTACAAGGCCTTCCTTTACTTCTTGAGACATAATGTCAAGATTTTTCTCTGAAAACATGACAGAAAGTTAATTGTTGAAAAGGTTAGACTGTATAATTCTCCATATTGGTGAAGACATCAGCCAGGAATGGATTGTGCTCGTCTGTTCTGATGAAGGACTGAGCCTGTCAAAGTTGTTAAGTCCTGCCCTTGTTGCTAGGACTCCCCGCTTTCAGCTCAGTCCTTCAGACTGGACTTACGCTTTGCCATCTTTTTAATTTTTTGTCTTGAACTATACACAATAACTCACATGAAGCCAAGTAATGAAATTATATATTTACAATTCAACAGCAACTTCAATTACATTCTTTGTTTTTGGTGAACATCATATTTTAGAAATCTTCTGCAAGATAAGATCAGTGATGAATAATTATATATACGTAAGAGGCCTTTCTCTGAACTTAAATTCAGTGTATTTATATTGATTGAGTATTAAGGTTGGAAATTTCTGTTTTTCAACTTGAGTTGATGAAATATTTTGTTGAATGGTGTACTCCACCATCTAGTGGTAAGTGTTCCTGGTGAATGAATACAAAATTGTAGTGACATCTAACAAATTTGTTGTAGTTACATTTAAAAAAAAAATAATGGCGGGACTTTTTATAAACATTATTTTCCATGGATTATACACTCCGGCCCATTGTTATCTATATTCCAAAATTTGCAAAAAATTGTCTTCCAAAATCTGTTCTAAATTTAAATTTTGCAAATGTTTTTAATAAAGAGTTGCTTTTTGCTTAATCCCTAACAAAGCCACTTTCTTACAGTCTTGCAACTGACCAGACTCTTACTCGCCAAGTACCAAGCCATTCTGTATCCTTTCCTGAAAATTATCATACTTTGCCAAAGAACACTAGGCAATCTTCTGGAAGCTCCCCTCCCTCAAATCGTGATTTGCCAAGTGACTACAAATATGCTCAAGATCGGGTAAGCCACCTGAAGATGTCTCATGATGAGAGAAAAGCTAACAAAGATGGTACTGTTTGGCAGCTGTATGAATGGCAACAAAGAAGGCAGTTTAAACACGGGAGCCCAACTGCACCTCTTTATATTAGTTCTCCAGACTTTACAGATAGTAGTAAAGGAAGAAGTTCATTAGAAGTTCCACGTTCAGTTTCGGTTCCCCCTTCTCCATCTGAAATACCTCCACCAGGACCACCTAAAGTTTTTATTTCACGAAGACCACATACACCTGCAGAAAGGGTTACTGTCAAACCATCTGAGGAGAGACAAACAATAGACGTTCCTTTTGTTGGCTCACCAAGGAAGATTCGAAAACAGACTGTAAAAGTGAGTAAATAGAAAAAGCCCCTGTTTTTCCCAGTTTACTAATCAGTTAATTTAAATTAAATTACCATGCTACATAATCTGCAGATTATCTGATAATTAGGTACTGTAAAGTTGTATGTTATCTACTGCCACTTTCTTATTAAGGTCAGATCATGTAGCATGTAGCTAACTTTAGGTTTAGAGAAACAAGATTAATGGGATATGGGCTTTAATTGCTCATTAGTCTAAAGTTATCTGAATGGGAACCAGATATTGTCACTTCTTGAGAGACAGAAGGGTGAACACACTGCACGATTATAAGAATGTTACATTTAATCTCATTGATTTCAATAAATTGTCCATGTGTAAACTTTTGAAAATATAGCTCATTGAATCAAGCTTTTAGAACAAAAATATTTGTTATTAAGCAAAAAGTTTCCACTGATAGTTCTTTAAACAGGCATAACATGTAAAAAAATCAGTGACCATGCCACTTTGTAAAAAGATATAATACTCATATACAAAGATAGAAAAAGTGCATATATTGTAAAAAAAAAAAACACATGTGTTAATTAAAAAATTAATATTTTCTTTTTTAGGAAGAAAGTTGTATAAATAAGTTCAGGGCACAGAAGTTAGGAATTCTAAAGTATAAAAGAATAGAAAAACACTTTTCCCACTTGAAATGTCTCTTTAATGCTGCCTTTCAATTTATACAGAACTCTCTACACATAGATAGACGTTCCATGCCTACAATGGGATATATGACCCATACTGTAAGTGCTCCAAGTTTGCATGGGAAATCGGTAAGCATTGGCTATATATGTTTCCTTGTCTATGTACTAGTAGATTCCGATAGAACTTCTAAGGTTGTCTGAATCTTTATTGACTTTCATCTCATGTTTATGGAATGAAGTAATTTGAACTTCCTGTCACTAATGGTGCCCTTTTTCATTGCTACTGGATTATTCAGTAGAACTGTAAATAGAATTCCAGTAGAGGGATTGGTCCTATTTTGTGCGTTGTGACATACATTTTTAGCCTTCAAGCAAAAGTAGAAAAATATAACTGCTTGGTCATGTCAAATAAACATTTTTATTGGCATGTTAAGTAAAGATTTTTAACTATGGTGACTCTCCCTGAAAATTGCTAATTTCCTCTTTGCAATGTGTCCAAATACCTGCAGCCTGAAGAGCTAACATTGCTTCTCATTCGATTAAGGAGACATCAGGCTAAGTTGGCTCATATACGAAATTACACAATCGCCCAATTACTACAGCACTTGCCAACCAATTCCACTTATCAGGTCAGCTGCTGATTGGCTCATCTGTGCTGCATATGATGTTCTGTGACTCTGCAAGTGCTTCACTGGTGCCATGCTTGAGTCCGTGCTTCCTTGCCCATTCTTCTGTCTGTTGAAGTCCCTGGACCATTCATAATTTTACTTTGCTCCTGCGTGCAATTAATTATCAGCATTTTTATACCATAGGGGCTGTGGCATATGAGTAACTGCATTTTGGCTGTTATTTTGCTTTAGTGTTACTTTTGTGAATGCTGTGTTATGTTCTAAAACAAAAACTATTTTAAAAGTAAGTTATTGTTTTGTAGTTTCATCTGTTTTGACTTTAAAAAAAGTAAGTCTTTCTGATAATTTATAGTGGAAACCAGCATTTGTCACATCCTACTTTTTCCCCCCTCTCCCTCAATGAGGGAAGGTTTAAATACACCAGGATACTTATATATTGTACTTATCTGAAAAGATGGTGGCCCTGAATTGTAGACATTCCCATCAAAAGTGAGAGTGCAAGTTGTCCTTGACTTACAACCATTTATTTAGTTGCCATTCAAAGTTGCAACAGCACTGAAAAAGTGAGTTATGGCCAATTGTCACACTTACGACTGTCACAACATCCCCATGATCACATGACTAAAAGTCAAGCGCTTGGCCACCGGCATGTATTTACAACCATGGCAATGTCTTGGGGTTGCATGGAATTGCCTTTTACAACCTTTCCAGCTGGCTTCGGACAAAATGGAGGAAGCCAGATTCTCATAATGACAGTGACAAAAAAGTAAAATTGGGCATGAATCACTTAACTGATTTGTTTAGCAACAGAAATTCTGGTCCCAGTATGGTTATAAATTGAGGACTGCTTCTAGGCATATTATGCACCCAGGCAAAACCCTGCAGAGTACTTACCGTTCCTCTTACCTTTACTAATGGTTTGCAATGGGAGCGTGCACGCCTCTGCGCATACGCAAATTGCCCATGATGACCTCGGGGCGGGTGGGCAGAGTCTCCCACCAGTTTTACTACCGGTTCTATAGAACCAGACCTAACTGGTAGCAACCCACCACTGCTGCAGAGTATCCAACTTCTTCATATGTCAGTCTGAGGTGGCCAGTGCTAGTTGAGGCTAATCTTAGAGATTTTCCATTCATGTTACCAATGTATGGGTGGGTGGGACACGTGTGTGTGTGTGTGTGTGTGTGTGTGTGTGAGAGAGAGAGAGAGAGAGAGAGAGAAGCCACACTCCCAAAAATATATTAGCTAAACTAATAACTTATTAGAAATATTTGCCTGTAAGATAAGGTACCAAATTTTCAAAATTAATTTATTGTCATTCTGCTGTTATCATTCATTTTTGCTCATACAGATTTTTTCCCTCATAATATTAACTTACCCAGAAATATTCTATTAGAAGCCATATTCCCCCAAAAAACAGGGACATTTATTTATTTATCAAATTTCTATACAGTCCATCTTATCTAGTGACTCTGACATGGTTACAAAAACATAGTAAAATACTATAAAAACGTAACTAAAAATACAAATGAAACCAAAATTAAAAGCAAACTTAAAAATAGCAAGTTAAGAGTCAAGGTTAAAAAATTCATGAAGCTAAAAGGTTAATAAGGCAACAAGAGTGCTCTCATGCCACGAGCCATCCCCAGAGTTACATAACACTCTTAGACACCCATATTTATTGGCAGAATCAGATCTTAACACTGGGGGCACATCACACCTCTGGGAGTAGAATTTATATATTTGTAATAAGGCATATTTTTTTAAAAAAATTATGATTTATTGGATTTTTGTAAACTGCCAGTTTACAAAACTGGCAAAACTGGGCCAGTTTTCCTAGGAGCATTACAATACATAAATGTTATAAAAAAATACATCTGCATATTAATTGAAATAAAAATTACATCTACATGTATAAAATATGCATTTGCAAATGGCAAAGTTTACATTTATCTTTGAAAACTATATTTGCAAAATTAAATGATCCACACCTGCATATAAAAGTAAAAACAATTATTGTTTGCCCATATATGCAGATGCATGTACACATACAATCTTCTCTTCCCTTGCAGATGATAGAGAAAATTAGGATGGCAATAGAATAGAAGCAATTAACTGTTCAGGGAAGGGGAAGGGAAGCGAAAATGGTGGAACAAAACTAAGCAGAGATAAGGCAAGTAAAGAGATAACTGGATAGTGAGGGAAAAAAGAGAAGCCCATTGTTAATGTTTCACAAAGGATTTGAATTCAGTAGAGAAGTGTTCAGACCAATCATTAAATATATCTGGTGGTTACTGATATTTGCATCTTTTTCATTTCTTCGATTTCAACAATTTAAGAATTTGAAATCATTGAAACCAAATCAGCAAATATAAAATGACAGACTTATATTTATTTGGAGAAAAAAACTTTCCTTTTCCTCTTGGATACATATGGTATATTTCAGAATTATGTCATTTCTTCTTGTATATATTGGTGGTTCTTTTTCATCGGAAACCAATTGCAATTTAACACAGAGAAGTTTTCATAAAGAGTTTCACATAGTTGCTATTTATGTAAAGCAAGGAATGTCAGTTTGAAGTTTGACCTAAATAAATTATACAGAAAATGTCAGTCATCTTTTATAATTACTTTTAGAGCTGTACAATGCTTCGGATTCATTTTAGATATGCCCTCACTAAATATTTCCCACTGAAAATGCCCAAGAAGATTCTGCTTCCTATCTTATTATTTATGTGGTTGCTATTCCTACTTTCTGTTGGGACCTATGCAGAATATAATTTGGGTATATTCTTGGGGCACACTTGGACCTATGTTGGCATTATTATGAAAGACATCTTCCCTCCCTTTACCTTTTCACTTTTCTATGGATTTTTCCCCCTCTATCAGAAACTAAATTAACTCCTAGTCTCGATTTCTACTTATCAGCTAACTAGAACAAAATGTCTATTTGGCTTCCAGGATGGCTCTGTTTCAGGATGTTAATGAGCAACAGTGGTTGTCACCAGACTATTCATTTTTAATATGCTCAGACAGTCACTCGGTTCTTTTGGTTTCATATTATAAAATTAACCTGAGGGAAAACACATGCTTTAAATAATGAATGTGACTATGGTGTCACTTGATTAATTTAAGTAGTCAAACTTCAAATTTAAGTCTTAACTCCTAAAAGTAACATTTTTAAAATAATTTCAGATATATAATACTGCATGTTAACCAATTTGGTAGCTAACAAGCCTTTATTTCTGAGTGTTTGCTTCCATTGATTGACTTGTTCACCTCATTCAACTATAACTATCATTTGGAAAAGCTAAGAACTAACTATTCTTCCTTGCTGGATAGTTTTCATTTATGTTCAATCTGATTTGAGCTGCAAAACTTCAAATGATCATAAACAGCAGCAAAGAGAAACAGAAAACTCAATATTCTTTGCTTCCATATAGGGATCATCAATATTTTTTCACACCAGATCTACCACTTGAATATATAGATTTTTGCAGAAATGTCTAGACGTATTTGATATAGAGTCTCATTATGCAGTAAATTATATTTTACTATTGCTGTATCCTTTTATTTGCAGGCTGATGATACCTACATCCAGCTAAAGAAAGACCTAGAATATTTGGATCTGAAGGTAAAACATATTCACATAAAATGTCATTCTGGTAATATTACTTTTTTCATTTTTTCCCAGATATACTTCCCTAGTGGTTTATGTAATACGGTTGCCTTATAAGTCACTTGTTAATTAGATTTCTTTTGTGCATAGCTAGAATAAATTACAAATAAAATATACATGGTAAAATGAAAATAAAACTCAGTCTGTTTCTTTCAGTGAGATCCAGGAAGTTCCACGCAAAAATTTGAAGGTCCTTCCCCTTATTACCAGGAGGTTGGATTTCTGGAGGGTTTTTTGTTTTTGGTTTTTTTTGTCACTCCCCTCTTCAGTTGTTCCCCTTGTCCCTCGGGTCTTTGAACTAGCTTTTTAGACAGAAATGCTACAAAAGGAAAGTAAGAAAGCATTCCACCTCCAGTTGTCTAAATCCAATCCACAGTAATTTTCTTTACAAATTAAATATGTAATTTCCTAAGAGGACAAAATAATTACAATTCAGTGAAAATTATAAATATAATTTAATGTTGACATACAATCTTAACCAAATGTGCTGTAAATATAAAAGCATATTTTTTTACTTACCAGCATGTGGAAAAAGGAGCAGCTGTTCTCTGCTCTTTTATGTTAGATTGGACATGTGAAAGTCATGTCTAAAGATGGCTAGTGATTGCTGAATACTTTCTAACAGTAGAATGTTTAAACAAAACAAAACTCCCCCCATCCCCTGGTCAGTATTTCTAGGGGCAGGAAGACAAATCAGAAAAAGTGTGATAACATCACACAGTGGCTGCAAGTTAGATATATATTGGCATTAGGATGCAATTATATAATCACAGCATTTTTGTGGTGATGTAACAAGATACTGGGAACTCCATCTGTGGTTTATTCAGTGTTACTTACATAACAAAACCTTTGCTTTGCTTTTCCCAAGCAAGCCAATAATTGGAAGTAAAAAACAAAGCCCTGACTTTTGGGTTTGGTTTATTAGAATAGAATAAAGTGACCCTGGGACATATATAATGTTAAGTAAAGCGAAGAAAAGAACACCTGTTGGTTTTTCACTTAGTTCAAAAATTAACAACTTTTTGGGGAGGGAAGAATTCTATTTTTTCCTCCCTTTTCCAAGTGCCATGGGGAAGAGGGTATAGTAGTCAGTTCCTTGATCCCTTTATCCATTGTGGAATTCTGGTATTAATTTAAAGAAAAATAAAATCGGTAGAGCTTTGATGCATTTTTTTTGCCAAGTGCTACCACATTTTTTTGTTTTGCTGTTGAAATTCAAAAGTATCATTTATGGGGTTCTGGGATGACAGGAATAAAGGATAAACTAAACATCACACAAATCTTAATGATAGTAAGGTATGCAAAATAAGTAAAGCAGTGAATAACTTACTATTAGAATCTCAGCATAATGACCTTCTTTCATATATGAAAAAAAAGCCTATATTGGTTTTAGCATATTTTGGGTTTCACCTCTGTTTTTTTTTATGGCCAGCAGTATTCAGAAAGGTAATAAAACTCTTTAAGCATTAGAATGGTATATTTAGTAAAAAAAAGAAAAGAATTCCATTAAGAATCTGCTGCCACATTTGAAGTTTCTGAATGTGTCTTAGGTAAAAAAAAACTTGCAGTAAATCATTCTGGAGTTTGCCAAGGCATAGGTTACATTTAAAAGATCATCTTTCCCCAAGAGGAAATAATATGGCACATTTTTTAAAATAAAAAGTGTTAGCTAACCAGAGACTCTATTTGGGTATCAATTTCAGGGTCAAATTTAATTGTGCACTCAGGCTGTGAATCTGGTATCTTCAAGGAATTTCTGTCATCTGTCAATGCCATCTTGATAAAATAAGGTCTTTACGTGGTGTGAATTTTTAAAATGGAATCCATCTGTACAGATTTTTGTTCCAGATTTTAAGATATCATTTTTACCAAGATGAAATTAGGAAATGGGTCTGAAAAGTGAACTTCCAGTTGTTTCAGAGAAGCATCCATGTATTTTTCTTGGCAGGTCTGATCCTTTCTAGCTTTTCAATAGAATCCAGAGTTGGCTGGGTGCTACATTCTTTATTGGCCAAGTGTGATTGGACACACAAGGAATTTGTCTTGGTGCATACTCTCTATGTAC
>JANHFM010006204.1:11194-39358 GCA_032468115.1 Grayia smithii | reverse complement strand
ATTCTGTGAGCCGCCCCGAGTCCTTCGGGAGAGGGGGCGGCATATAAATGCGACAAATAAATAAATAAATAAATAAAGTCTTAGCTCAGGAATATATTACGCATTGTTATAGTGATCTGCCAGCTGAAGGAAAGAAAATAATGGTGGCTGTTTTTTAACACACAGTGGGGCATGGAGATAAACAAGCAACTTACTGCACCTTAGACAAAGCCCTTAGCCAATGTGCTATTTTAATGAAAGAAGTAAAGCAAAAATAAAAAATGTCCTTAAATCAGAGCAAACATTGCACAGGTTGAGATGTTTTTTCCTTTGCAGAATAATTAATAAACTGCTGGAGCTTTCCTGTAAGGAAGTAAAGTTTTTCTTTAAAAAAAATCTCCTTTCACACTATGACAGAAAAATTCTGGAAATTTGCAGTTAAATTGTGGTAAACAAAGGTTGATGTTTATAATCATTTCTAGTAGTCCTATTGTGGAAGTAGGGAAAATAGATGGTAAGGATGAAGCTTTTAGAATGAATTAAATTGGAGCAAATATATACATTTGTATGTGTTTCTATGTTTATACAGTTATATGAGAGAATGAAATGAAATACAGGATCTATAAAGTAGAGAAAATTCCCCTTTCTAGCAAGGGGAAACACATGTAAATTAGTTACAGAACACGGTGCATGACTTTTATTGTTTTATTGATTTAGTGAAGTTTCTTTGAAAGGCTCTTCCATTCCTATTAGGTAATATATTATCGAAACAATGAAATGCAAAAGTAACTTTGGAATCATGTGCATTGCCCCTCAGTTAACTGCCCTCTCTTATGTCCTGTCTCTGATTTGGATCTTCTCTTCTTTTGCAGCTAATATTTACAAAAGAGAGAAGAGAGCCCAGTACAGGTCTCTTTCATCTCATCTAATTAGGAAACTACTTCAGGGAATCACTCCAAAATCATTATTAGGCTTTGAGCAAGTGCCAACAAGCACAATTTCATTCCATATGTGCCTTTGTATACAGGCTTCCAACACAGAAGTAGCCCCAGCTGTGGCTTAGAAGACAGAGTGGATGTTTCTGATTAATGGTTCTTTTTCTCTGTGTGTTTTAATTAAACAAGTACAGTACAGGTTAATAAGTGTGAACCTATTCTGGGTCCTCCCAACAATAATTATCTCTCACCCAAATATTTTTAATTCCATGTTTTACTTTATGCTGTTTCCAGAAAATGTGAATGTTAAGATAAAATACCTAACTAATATGTTCATTCAGTTAAGGGGTTAAAATTGTAAACCACATAAGACTTACCTTTTGTGTTAAGCTCCTCCCACTTTGTATAAGAACCTGTGCCAAGGTTCACCCAGTGCTTTTTGAATGTACCTGCAAGAGAAGCAGAGCATCATCAATGCCATGCAAACTTTTACAAAATAAAATTCCTTTTTAATACATCGTGTATGGAAGTTATTGGGCCTAGTCCTTGACCTTAACAGTGAAGGGACATTACAGTTTGTTTAAAAGCAAAATATTATTTGTTAGTTCCTCCACTCAACCCCAAAATTCTAATTCCCAGAACTACCTGAGAATGAAAGTTAAACTAACATAAACAGTGTAGATATCTGTTCCCAATGTATATCTACCCAAGTGTCAAAAGATTAAGTCATTTATTCTGATACAAACTTCATGGCATAAAGTTATACAAATATTTAATACAATGACACAGTATTTAAGATGTCAGAATTCCAGGCACATAGTCAGCCCAGCTGAAATGAGAAAACTTCAAACATTTGATGGAAATAATGCAGCAAGGATGTGGAAACACTTTGAGATTAGTAATCATGTTTCATCTTTGAATGATATGCTGCGAGCTTTTAAAATTTAGATTGGAGCAAAGCAAAAACAATAAAATAAAGCAAATGTAAATTTAAAAGAATTCAAATTCCCCTGTATGTATAATTTCCTCTCAAATTGCACTAAAAATTACAATTTATTTATTTAAAATCACCCAACATAAAACATAACTCTGGTGTCTCACACAATAATAAAACTGCAAATCAAAAAAGCAAACGTTCGATTTATGCCCTTGCTCATTCAACACCACTGTTGCGAGCAGGAAAGGCTTTCTGTGCACAGGTGAACTCACATTAAATTTCACATAAGGTAGGAATTTTAACTATATCAGAGACCATCGTACATAGGCTTGTGAACACTTTTTTCCTCATGTAGATATCCTGTCTTAAGCCACACAGTGACAAACCCATACAAATTCCCTGAGAAGATTGTGAAGCACATAAATAAGTGGCAGGGGTATGTGAGTACAAGCACATGCAAGCATATTTATTTATTTATTATTTATTTAATACCATTTATATGCCGCCCATCTCCCAAGGGACTCGGGGCAGCTTACATAAAACAAAGAACATACAATAAACCTTTAAGAAAAAAACAGTAAAAACAAAATTAAAATCAGCATAGAAATAAAACAACACCCAACATCAACTCAGCCAGGATGTAGAAAAAAGTAGAGTCTTTAGGTCACGGCGAAAGGAGCAGAGGTCACGGCCAGTCCAGAGCTCAGTGGGTAACCTGTTCCAGAGGGACGGAGTGACCACAGAGAATTTGAGCAGGAAAATTGGTTTATTTTCCACATGAAGCAATGAACACATTTCTTTTTTTTTAATGCAATATTAGGAAGATGAAGCACCACCACGACCTCCTCTCCCACAGCTATATAGCACTGATGATAATCCACCAGCTGTTCCACCTCTTCCTAAAGAAGCTACAGTAATAAGGCACACATCAGTGCGTGGTCTCAAACGTCAATCTGATGAAAGAAAACGAGACCGTGAACTTGGACAGAACATAAATGGGGTAAGCATTCCATCCCAGGTTGAATACTGTAGTTCAAACTTTACTGTAGTTCTAGTACAGTCTTCCAATATGCTGTAATTGAAGGGAGGCAGTATATGAAAAATGTTGCAATCTGGTTTAATTGTATATTTATCCATGTAGGTAGAACTTCGATCATATGTGAGCGAACCTGAATTGGTAACAATAGGCGGTGATCTGAGCCAACCTTCCATTGGGTTTCGTGATACTGACAATAGATACCAAACATTACCTACCAGAGGTGAGTGAAGAGACTGAAATTTCTATATTTTAGAAAGTCATGTTTATTATGGTTTCGCATCTCCAAACGATAATACCATTTGACACATGGCTGGGTTGAAACTCCAGATACAACTTTAAAAGGGCAAGGTTTTAAGAATCAATTATATGTATATAAATAAATATATGCATAAATCCTGCTCCTGAAACTCTAAACTATGAAATTCAGATTACAGCATCTAGGAAATAAAGAACTATCATAAGAATTGTGATTCCTATTAAACCCTTAATGAATATAGTTCAATGAAGAATTGAATAAGACATTTAAATGTCTCAATTATAGGACATAGTATATTATGGTAGAAAGGAAAGAAATGCAGCAATAGAAATGTCCACATCCCTTCTCCAGCTTTTGGCTTTAAAGACTCTCCACATTTCAACTGATTACTTTTAACAAGTTATCACAAAACGTAGATTTAACAAATACCAACTGGACTTTTTTTCTAAGTAGAGACTTTTCGCCTTTTTTAAAGGATTATCTGGTTCAACTTCTAGACTCCATCAGTCATCAACAGTTTCATCATATTCAACACTTCGAAGGGATGCTTCCAAGGTAAAATATGTTTAATTAGGATGCTATTTGCTTTGAACAACACTTTAGTAGTGTCATTTTGCTTTAGCATTTGATAATCCTTTGGTGTTTAAAATTATTCACTTACAAGGATCATTCAGATGATGAGTGCTTTAAGATTTTTGGCCTACCACATTTATAGATTTTTAAAGCGCTGGGGATCTAGACAGTGTTGTTTCCCATTTGAAATTTCCCCATATTTTTCCATTGCTTCTTCCCTTTTTATTAGAAAAATTAAGGAGGAAAGACAGAATTTCTATCTATTATCATTTGGAATTGTAGTTCTACGTAGTAGTAACCATCTGTCTGGAAGTACTTTAAATCTGGGTTTATTTACAGCTCAAGATAAGTTTGTGGATATAGATCTCACTTTAAGTTAGTTTAGTTGTTACAGTTTCTGAAACATAATACTTAATTGTGTGTTCTCCTGCTGAAAAATTAGGTACTTGCACATCATCCAAAGTATGTTCATTGTCTTGAAGAAAATTATAGTCAATTTTTCTATGTTATTTGCTTCCTCCTAGAAATTTAATCAGATATTTTTCCAAACTATACACTTTTCAAACAAAAGTTTATCAAGTTTACATACTGGTTTTTTTGGACAGTTTGCATTGAAAGAAAACAGTGAAAGGATAGTTCTGTCATCTTCAGCCTCTTAAACTAACATAGTTGTAGGTCAGTATTGTCCATAGTAAGTTAATTAAAAAGTAAGTAGTTTGGAGTTATACTAAAACTTTATTTTTTAATTGTCATTAAAAACATGTTCTGTGTCATTTTCAAGGAGAGACCAAAGAGTGCCTTGGAACGTTTATACTCTGGAGATCCCCAAAGAGGAAAAATGAGTGCTGAAGAACAATTAGAAAGAATGAAGCGACATCAAAAGGCAATAGTTCGTGAACGCAAAAGAACTCTTGGTCAAGGAGAAAGACATTCGGTTTCATCACGACCATCCATCCAGCCTGGTTCTGCAGACATAGGCTCAGTATGTTAGACATGCCTTAACAGGACTAGATAAAACAAAACGATCTGTAGCTTCTCTAGTAAGCACTTTTATTTGAGAGTGCATGTCACCTTGTATTATTTAATTATATAATGGTGGTATTTCAGTAGGTAGGGCACGCATAACAGGAAATGGCTTCTGGCTATAAATATTGACAATTTAACATAGGAAGTAGGAAATAAATTGGCATAAGAAAAGTACAGTGAGAATGAAAATATATATATTTCAATGTAGATAATAAGTTGGTTTAATCAATTTTTTTTTCTTACAAGGTTATGAAAGTAGAATACTTTTTTTTCTGATTGCACCATAAATGAATGAGCCCAGTAGACAATATTAGCACAATTAAAAATATAGTATCTATGGTTATGTTAAATAAGGACTTCATAGGTTATCATTTTAGGTGTTCAGAAATTTTATATATTACTATTAAACATAGGGACAAATCTAATGATTTCATATAGTTGCTAATTATCATTTATGTCTAAGGTGTGAACAATATTCTAGAAAGGCTCTCCATTCAATTAGGAAAAATAATTCCAAGTTAAATATAAACTGACAATTATTCATCATTGTCAATTAAGCAAATGATCATTCCCACTGCAATCATTGATATTTTACATACCCAATAAATATATTTATAAAAAAGAATATTCCATCAATACTAACATAATTAATTTACAAGAAATAGCTGTAATCCATAGACATGATCTATTTATTCAGAAGAGACAATTCAATTTAAAATTACTGGGGCTGCTTTTTTTAATTGCCAAATAAAGGGTGTGTTGTTGGTCTTAGAAATGAACACTGTCAGTAACAGACACAGTGAACAAAGGTGCCAGTTTCACTCAGTTATCAAACTTTGGATAGCAAAATTTAGGATTAGGTTACCAAGATGTTTTCCTAAATAAAGGAATGATCTCAGATAAATTAAGTGGAATTGGTTTCCTGTACTGTCCTCAAATCACAGCACATCTCCGTTTTTTACAATTTGGAGCTACAGAAAATAAAGTCAGTTTAAAATTGAAATAAAGCAACCCAGTTATAACCATAAATGAAAAATTACTGCAAAAATGTAAGTTTTACTTTTTAAGATAGCCCTAGGAGTTTAAAATATAATAGTTCAAGTTTTTTTTAAGATTATGAAAACAATTGGAGGTAGCTTATGTTAGGCTATTACTGCAAAAGCAACAAAAACTTGCAGCTTTATTATGATAAGCTTTTGGGGGTTAAAGGAGGGTCTATTAAATACATAATCATCTAAGAATCAAGCTAAATAATGAGAATGTATTAAATGATTAAGTATAAGAATGTATCCGGTATATCAGATTTTGATTATTTACATAAGAGATGCATGACAGAAAGAAATCAGGATCTGATCATTCCAATAGTGCCCTGTCAGAACACATCTAATTCTGTGTATGGGCACATATGCATGCATCCACACACGTACATTATTGAGGTTAGTTTGGCGCTAATAAACAACTCTTCTGAACATATGTTTTTAAGAAATTGAATGTGTGTGGGAGTGCAGATGGCCTATCTTCTGCCTTTTTGATATAGTTATATGGATAAATAATGGCTCACATTGTATGTTTCCATGCTATTAGGAATATTATCCATGAGAATCTCAGAATCTCTATTCTGACCCATCTTCAAAGAAAACCTTTCCTTTTGGTAATAGGAAAGTCATTCTATATCCTTGGTTCTTGCTTGTAAGATATTTCCATTCCCTGTTTTAAGTAAGAACAAACTCTGAATCACGAACAACAGAGTTTCAGTGTCTCTCACTTTTTATTGATACATAATCAGCCTAAATCAAACCACTGCAGATGAAAATCTTTTCATTGAACGTTGTAAACCTCTTGCAACTTTAAGACCTGTGGAGTTCAACTCCCAGAATTGGCTGGGAGATTTCTGGGAGTTGAAGTTCACAAGTCTTATAGTTGCCAAGGTTGGACCCCTGTTGTAGACATAGTCTGCCCTGCTGGTCCAATAGGAACTGTACAGTAGATAGATGTCCATTTCCCAAGAGAAAATGTCAAATAGTCATTTTGACAACTTCCAAACCTTCCCCCCTTATAGGGGGAATAGGCAATATAATAATAAATAAATAAAATGCCTATAAGGGTGGGCTAGAATCTGAGTCTACTTGATTCTAGTCTAGCCCCTTAATCCCAATACTGGCTCCCATTCATTCATAGCCTACTTAAAAGTCTGACACTTTGAACAGGGGAAAAACTTACTGGTCTTATAGAATAGAATAGAATAGAATTCTTTATTGGCCAAGTGTGATTGGACACACAAGGAATTTGTCTTGGTGCATACTCTCTCGGTGTACATAAGAAAAGATATAAAAAAAGATTATCCTTTTTTAATAGTAAGCAAATAATGTTATTCTTTTCCCTCCCTGTTTGTAAGGTATGTTATGATCTGTGAAAATTAGTCTTCAAAGTGCCATAGGACTTTTTCTTATTTAGGGTTTTCAAAACTGAGGGTTTATGCAATCACTGTTTTGTCTTTTCCTTTTGGCACACTAGAATTATTTATGCTCACCATCTGCCTAATTCATTGCACAAGATCTCTTGCTTTTAAAGTCACTCATCCTACATAATGGGGTTTTTTTTTTAGTTTCTAATTATTTAAAACTATTTCTAACTAAACTCAATTTCTGCCAGGCTTAATTGCATTTTGGTATCCTTTCTGTTAAATTTCTAATTTTGTTGGTGGTTATTAACTTTTCACCTTTGTGTTCCCATTTTAAATAGCTGTTTGGTTGCATTAATTTATAAGGCATTCATGAGCCATTAATGTAATAAGTAATTATGTAAAACTTAAAGGAAACTGGTGCATTCAGATATTTACCTTTGCAGTTATATTTTTTTAAAAAATAGTGCTAAAACATAAGGAAAAAATAAAGCCCTCCATATCACATATTTAAGTAGCAGAATTTGAACCTGATTTTTTTTTTAAAAAAAACATGGCTCTCAAATTTATAATAATTTCTAATGTAAACATTTCATAATATTTTAACAATTGAAACAATGTAGCATATTTTCATACCATGTTGGTCTTCATTTTTGCTGTAAAAATAAAAAATAGCACAGCCCAGGAAGAAACAAATCATTTACCCAAAGGGTAAATGGGCTCCAGTGCACAAAACATAATGATTGAAAGCACAATTTACAGCACTACAATAACTTTAGCAACCAAAATGGTAAAAATGAAATATGTAATTAGATTGCACAGTTTGTAATGTTACATAAATTGTATGTGTAAATCTACTTTTAATACAGTGCACTGATATTTTTTTAAAAGATCAATTTTTAAATGTAGTATGACATTAAAATATTGAGCAGAATACTTGGATTGTCATTTGATTTTGATGTAAAGGACTCCGTATCAACAACAATAAAAATGCTTCCTAATACTGAATTCATGTATTTTTTCTAGTATAACATGTAGATTAATATTGCCTTATATTACATTTATGGATGCAATCAGGCCTGGCTTGAATATTGAGTAGGCATTTGGTTACAGTGTATGCTTTAATTGTGAAAATGATCGAACTTTTCTTGCAGAAATCCCTCCATTTTTAAAGTCTGCAAGTTTTATTTGTGTAGTTACCTTCAAATTAACTAAATGCTCCTATTCCTAACAATATAAATGTAGGTATGTTTCGAGTGAAAAATCAAGAGCTTGTGCATGAATAATACATTTTTTCCCTAAATACCTTAGACTGGTTCTACAAAGTTGTTGCCCGGAGTAAATGGGAAAAGGTAACCACCACTGGGTCTCCTGTGTTTTCTGCACTGTTCTAGAATAAAATCTTAGAACCCAGAGATTTATGTGAGCTACAGAAGAAAGGAGAAAACAGTCAAAATAAATTTCCCCTTTTTCATCCAGTGGAGAAATCCTGAGTGGAATTCTGTCCTTGAGTATTCAAGATACAGTGTTGAAACAAAAGGTTGAGACCAGAGTTCTGGGATCTGGTCTTGTGCAAATGAACATTTTATACAAAAACACATTTTAATGTGATCACTGAAATAGGAATATTCATGCAGTTTGAGTGCTACACCCTTTATGACAAGTGGGACAGAACATCCAAGTCAGATAAGATAACCTTTATTGTCATTTTTTGTACTGTGAGCACACTGCCCACATTAAAAATGAAATTCTGTTGCCTACTCTCAAAAGAAAGTCTATATTTACCCATACCCTTGCATAACACACATCTACACCAGGGATGGGTTCTACTTACCTTTACTACCAGTTCTGATGATGCACGTGCTTTGTGCGTGATCGGCGCACGCAGAGCGCGCGTTCGGCATGCGTGCTTTGCACGCACATGCGTGAAACGGGTGCTCTGCGCATGCGCAGTAACTTTTTTTGGGAAAAAACTTCAAAAAAGCATTCTGCGCATGCGTGGACCACACAGAGAATGGTAAGTACGGGTGTGCAGGTGGGCCCAGCTCCCGGTTGCAGAGAACCAGTTCGGTGACATCACAGCATCACCACTACCGGATTGTGCGAACCGGCCTGAACCGGGAGCAACCCACCACTGATCTACACCCATACATATCTGTACATATAAATAATATGCTACTGAATGTGAATATAAATGATCCAATTATAACAGGCTGTGATCCCAAGAGCTACTATGCAATTTCTACTGCATGCACACCTTTACAAGATTATATTTTCTTTTTCTCTGGAACAAAAAGGGCCTATTTGTTGTCTTATAAGAATTCTGAAACACACCCCTTTCAGAAGTTCTCATGATAAAAGCCTTGTTTGAACAATAGAGTGTCCAGAACTCCAGCCTCATAGGGCATATTTTCTGTGGCCTATGGTTTGAATAATGCAGCTGAATGAGAAAATAAATTTATCACACATGCACATTTATATGTCACAAATCCCTCACAGTTCATTCAGGCTTTTGTTTATGTTATAGTCAAAGATAACCCTGAAATCCTTGTTAATAAATGAAATACTTTATTACTGTATGAGTGTTATACAGTTAGCATTTCTTAATTTATAGAACACCTGAAATGCTATTCTGATAAAAAGGTGGAAATAATACATTTATATTATTTATTCTGAATGTTATTTCTATTATATTTTGAAAGTATTCAGTGACTCTGAAAGCAAGTTTACATTGTGCTAAAGTTCTACCTCTCTTGAAAAAGCTAAAAAATATTACTAGTGCTTGTAAATAGTAAGAAACATAAAAGGCAGTAATCTTTACTATTTGATTTTAGCAGATAGTTTTCTAAATCACATCACATCTGAAGTAAAAATACAATCTAAAATACTGGTTTGAAATGTTGATGGGCTTCATAATTTTTGCAAGTCATTTAATAGAATAACAAGAGTTCTGAGATGGTTAGCTTGCATGAGGTACAGGCTTTCTACAACCAGCAGTTATTTAATTAGTACTTTTTAAAATGAGTCTTTGCAAGAAAGCTCTTCCTTTCTTCTAGTTTTAACTGGAAACTTTCCAATTCAAATTTAATTAGAACTTAGGTTCAGCTAATTTTGTTTTGTTGCCCAGAGGAAGTTGAGTCTAATTTTGTTATTTGGAGACTCTTGATCTCTTGATTCCTTCTATCATAGGAAACCAGATCATTTTTCTTCCTTTTGATAACTTATTCTCAGGATGAATTCTCTTTTTTTATTATTTTATATATTTAGTGTTTTAAGTGCCCTATTTATTTCAAAGATCTCTTTTTTAATGATGTGATTTTGCTTGTCTGCTATCATCTTTTACTGCAGGCATGTAAAAATAACATCTAGCCATGACTGACAAAAAGGTAAGATTGCTTTTACTGTGATTGGTAAGACAACATTATGTGAACAAACCAATCCACCCTTAGAAGCAGTTGTAACATTTCAGTACTTTCTATGTACGTACTTGTATTTGGTATGATACACATTTATGCTAACTTAAATCCTTAAAAGGGATTCCACAGCATTTCTTTATAACTTGTTGGCTTGTTCCACAATTTTCAGTAATTTAGGTAGGGTATTTTGTACTTAGAGTAAGAATACGTACCTTCAATTTTCTTCTCCCAAATTCCTTAAGTGCCCTCCCAAAAAATTATGAACAGGTCAAGGAAAAAAACCCAACCTAAAAACATCATGCTATATATGTTACAGAAAAAAAACTAAAAAGTAAAAAAAGGCTGTCTTTTTTTTCTTCTTTTCTATGTCCTTAACATCTTAGTTCTATGGTCACATGATCTTTCACAACTTTTCCTTATTCTCTTTGTTTAATAAGACTAACCAGTCATCCCTCTTACGAAATTTAAAGAGTCCTTGTTGGAATGGAATATGTAATTAATTAACTCAAAAGTGCTTTAAAATAAACAATCTATCAAATTCAGATGTCCCCTTAATCTGTTTTAAACTTCTGTAGTTCAAACTCTTGGCAAGCTTTTTTGCTTTAATTGTTTTTAAATCCTTATAATTGTTTTTCTACTTTTTATTTTAATCTTGCCCCAGGCAAAAGGAACACTCACCAGGTAGTTAAGTTTATCTGCTGTTTGAAGACCTCTGTAGCTTTAATTTTTTATATAATCCAGATGTAAGTGGAATTTTAAGGAAATCCAGTGTCTTTAAAATAGGCTCTGCATAAGACTGTCAGCTTGATATTTCTTCCTCTGCTCCTGGTGCTCTACTTGCGAGTTTCCCACAGGTTCCTTCCAGTTCTTGCAGGTTTCCTTGCATGGAGCTGCTTTTGGAAGCACAAATGAGTGATCCTCAAGGCTTTTAGTTATCCAAAGAAGCTCTACTGGTCCAGGCAGACTATCTGGTTGCCAATGTTTGCTGTGCCGTTCAGACATAACCAGTATGTTAGTTTGCCAGCTGAAGAGCCCAGGTGGCACAGTGGTTAAAATGTGTCTGTGCTGTTCAGACATAACCAGTATGTTAGTTTGCCAGCTGAAGAGCCCAGGTGGCACAGTGGTTAAAATGCAGTACTGCAGGCTAACTCTGCCCAAAGCCTGGAGTTTGATCTGGATGGGCTTGAGGTTGACTCAGCCTTCCATCCTTCTGAGGCTGGTAAAATGAGGACCTGGATTGTTGGGGGTAATATGCTGACTGTAACTGCTCAGAGAGGGCGGTAAAGCACTATGGAGTGGTATATAAGTTTAAGTACTCTTGCTGTTGCTGTTTTCTCCACTTGGAAAAATTCATTTGTTTCCTTAACTATAGTTCAATGTAATTAATATGATTACTTTCTGTTTCATTCACTTAAAGAATTACATGACAATAACGTTTGGAGACCTTGGGGCTACATCTGATCCAACTGTAGGTTGTGTGTTTCTCATAGGCAAAGGTCTACTGCATTTCCCTTATATATCACATTTTGGAAGAGCTTTCCCCAAGGAATACATTTTTGTTCCTGGTCCAATAGATTATAGATAAATCTAGTTACCTCTGACTCCTAACATGTAAAGTCAGAATCTAGAATCTGCTATCAACTTTGATCTGACACTAGATTCATCTCTGCTGGTTGGAAATGTAGCAGGTAGCCATCAGGTAGCCATCAAGTGAGAATCCAGGAATAAATACTATGGTAGCCATTGGTTTCCATGTTAGCTATTCAAAAGTTGAGGTAATGATAAACATTTGATAATTTATTACTCACAATGGTCAAACATGTCATTGTTTCCTGTCTGTTACTAGTGGAAGCGGGAGCAAGAATTTGACTTGCAGTTATTGGAAAGAGCAATGTGTACAGAACAAAAAATGGGAGATAATTGGTTAAAAATCAACCCTGTGGCAGTAACAGAGACAGATCTAGAGCCCGAAGACTATAAGTTGGATATTAGCAAAGAGGTAAGGCTAATTGTTGGCATTGCCTTGTATTTTTGTACTTGTAAATAAATAAATTCACTATTTTCCAAGCTTGGCATAGTATTTTTCTCTCCATTTGGGGTGTGTGTGTGTGTGTTAATCAACAGTTTTCAGCAAGTTTTTAATTTTAAAATAGGATTGTTTTCTGAGGCATGGGACAGGGCCCTTTCTTTTTGGCATGTGTCTAGTAGCAAGAAAACCAAATGACTAAAATATTTGAATCCGCAAAGGAAAAATGCATAATTCTATAGAGAATTAGCCCAAGCATCCTGTAGAGTTACAAAGATCTCCCAGCTCTCATCAGAAGGACATAAGCAGCATCACCTCACAAGCTCAAACCCTTTTCATGTCATTCTCACAGGCAAAAATTATGTTGTACACCATGATATTGCTTGCATCACTCTGGTCCTCCCTTCCTCTGCTGTGAACACCAATGCTTATCACAGTATTAAAGGACTGATAAAATAGAGCGAATGAATTAAAAAAACAAACACAAAAATGTAATATTTTACAGAATGGTATTAGAAAAAGTTGTACTGTTTTCTTCAGTAATGGGAAGAAATAGGCTGAAGTAGATCCCAATCAAAATCATTCATCAAGGTTCTTTGCAGTGTTGTCCATCAAAGGATTAGCATCACTCCTGAGTGATCCTTTTTAGATTCATGGCTATTGCAACATGGGTAGGTGGAGGCTGTTGCTAGGAGCAACTTTGCCCAACTGTTTTGGTGTGTGGTGGCTTTACGAGGAGGAGGGAGGAGAGGAAGAGGAGGATCTCCCAATGATAACTTTTGCTTTTTTCGTTTTGCGGATGGACAGCTGTAATTACTTTTTTAGAAGTTAACTTTAAATACTACTCAGAAACTGCACTTGGCACAAAATGCAGGAGCCCACCTAATTAGCATTAAATGCTAACAGCATATTATACATGTATTTAAAACCTTGCATTTGTTGCCAGTAGGTTCTAAGTATAATTTAAAATACTGCATATGATTTCATTCCATGGTACATTCAGAATTCCCTCCAACCAGAATCAGCCTGCCCAATTAAAATATTCCAGGAAAAGTTGCTTGTAATTTTCCTACTCCCCTGAAATTATGGGAGTTAAGAATGTTTCTTCAGTATGAAACAATTTTTTTATGGAGCTTTTTTGGAGGTTTTTAAATGTTACTCTGAGATAATACCATCACATAATTTTGTAGGAATCAGTCAGATTTAAGACTGAATCAAGATTATTTTGATTATTATTTCTTGTTCCATGCTTGTTTTAATGCTGTATGTTGCATAATGCTGAGAATCTTAGAAACTGAAGGAAGGAAATCACCACAGGCAGAATATCTTCAGTTTTTGGGGTTTCCCTCCCCTCCTTAACAACTTATTTCGAAACCTACAGAGCCATCTTGTGGCCCAAAAGAAGGATATTTTATTTCACTGAAAGTTTAAAGAAAAGAATAAACAGTCAGATTAAGAGAAACTTAACAAAATTACTTCATTAATTCTAGACATATCAGCTTGGGTTTGGAATTGTTATCTATATCTGAGGTCCTTTAATCCTGAAGATTAAAAAGTAACCTGAAAAGGTATCCTGATAACAAGAGAGAAATTGCTTCTTCAGTTGAATTCTCAAAGTCTCATTATATAGCAACTATACCTAAGCGCGTCCCTGAGATTTTTCTCACTAGTATTGTTTGTGCATTCCTTTAAAAAAAATTACCCTAATTGTGATTAAAAAGAAGGTTTCAGGGAAATCTGTCTATATATTCTTTTTTTTTCCCTTTTGTGTATTTGAACATACAAATGTTTTAATGTTCAGTATGTGGCACAGTAAACATTTATAATTATTTTTGTTTTTTTCAAAAACCCTCTCCCCAGTTGTCAAAGCCAGACAAGGTTGCAATTCCGGAACGATACATTGAGATGGATCCTGAAGATCCCCTCACTCCTGAAGAATTGGAAGCAAGACATCGTAAGGCAGAAAAAATTAGGCATCTTCTTACTAGATCAAGGTAAGGCTTTGTGCACAATTCCTCTTTATTTATAATATCAGGAAACATGAAAAGCCATGTTATGTACATACAGTGGTGGGTTTCAAAATTTTTTACTACCAGTTCTGTCGGTGTGGTTTGGTGGGTGTGGCAGGGGAAGGATACTGTAAAATCTCCATTCCCACCCCACACCAGGGAAAGGTTACTGCAAAATCCCCATTTCCACCCGATCAGTTGGGACTCAGGAGGCAGAGACTAGATGGGGGTGGGGCCAGTCAGAGGCAGTATTTATTGGTTCTCCAAACTATTCAAAATTTCCACTAGCGGTTCTCCAGAACTGGTCAGAACCTGCTGAAACCCACCTCTGTGTACATATAATCAACTTTATTGCTTCAGTACAACTTGTACTGAACAATAAATCTTGCTTGTTTCTGTATGTAAAATCCTGGGTCTGTCTCCACCTTTCACAGTGAGATGTTTCATCCATAATCCTTTACTGGCTCTAATCCAAATGGTAACTGCTTCTTAGGGGATGTTCCATTACTGTAGGTCCCTGCCAAAGGCAGCATTTACAGTAGTTCTGAATTATCCAGGCTGACCATCCCAGCAAGGTCCTTTAAGAGCCATTCTATTTTTTAAGGCATTTAAAACTTGTTTTAAGCTCAGCTATATTTAAACTTTTTGCTTTGGTAATTTATTTATTTTTTGCTGCTTGCTTATTTATCTATTAGATAAATAAGCTCCCTTTATTGCTTTATAAGTAACTCAAGATGCAAACATGCATAATACTCCTTCCTTCCTCTTCCTATTTCTCTCACAAAAACCATCCTGTGAGGCATCCTGGGCTGAGAGAATTATTGGCTCAAATTTGCTCAGCTGGCTTTCATTCCTAAAGCAGGACTAGAATTCCCAGTCTCCTGGTTTCTAGGCCAGCAACCTAACTACTAGGCTAAACTGACTTTCATTTGTTGATTTTGTTATTTTTCTATTAGGTTCTCTGTATTTTTAATACTCTGAGTATTAATAATTAGTAATATACCAATTGTATAAATACGTTGTAAGAAGTTATTATAACCCCCAGATTCATAATTTCTGGATAATCCTGATGTCTTTTTATTTCCATCTATTAAACATGTGTTGGAAAGGGGTGGGGACTGAGACTACAGCACATTTTTATTTCTTTTCTTTTTATGTTTACCCTAGTGTGCACAACCTACAGCCTCCAATTCAGGACAAATACATCTCTTCAAATTTAGATTCACAGCTACATGAGCAAGAACGCATCATTACCATATCATACGCACTGGCTTCTGAAGCCTCTCAGCGGAGCAAAGAGGTAGCAGGTACTGCTCTATTTATAAAGCAGTGGCTGTGACAATGCATTGTTTTAGTTACACTGCTACATAATGTACATTTATACCTTTCTTTTGGGCTACTGTAAGTATCGGCATAACTTTTTGTGTTCTTTAGGTGTCCTAATTGGATAGTTTTCATTATGGAGCTGAATCACTGGATTTAAACCATGCATTGTATTAATCAGTATTCAGTGCTGGGTACAGTTTCCTCCTACTTGAGTAGAGATGCAACACAAAATTTCTCTACAGCAAGTCTTCATCTGCTAAGACAATGTATAGATCGTAACATCACACATTAAGATTAAATGGACATTTTTCATGCCCACAGTTTAGACAGATTTGCGTCATCAACATGAGATTCCACTTTAAACAAAATATTTGGTACAAGTTTGAAGATGGAAAATGTATTTTCAACAATGTGTTCCTCTTAGTGCTCTGTGAACTGTTGAGCTAGCTTGGCTCAATGAAGGAGCCCTTTACTAACCTATGCCTTTGGTGAGGCTGTTTCCAAAAGAATCAGCATGGCGTTGGATGATTGTTAATTTGGGGGGTGGGTTGAGGGCTGAGACTTTTGTTTTATCTTTGTATAACACCTCATCTTTTTTCTATTCACGTGTTCAAGCTTTTTCATCAAAATGCTGTAAAACTCATAAAAATAAAACAGTGAAATTTGCCTGATTGATTGCACTATTCCAAGATTTAGAATTGAATTTGGCAAAGTATTTTTGAAAATTTAGTCACTTAATCCTCCTAAAGCTTCATGGGTTTCAGCTAAAGCTTTTTTTTTTTAATCTTTTTGGAAACTAAGTTGTTCTTGCTCAATGGTGCTTCCTTTATACTTTAGTCTTTCAATGTGTTACTAATACAGCATGATATTTTCATTGTATATAGCAGGTCCAGTATTATCAATTGCCTTAATTTTATATTTTATTAATTGATTTCAATTTCATGTTGATTTCTGTTGTGAGCTGCAGCACAAAATAACATCTACGTTTATTTTGTGATGTCAGCAAATGCTCTCTGATTCCTTTGATTTTTTAAAAGAATATTATATCACAAATTGATTATTGTAAAAGCCTTCTAAAGTCAGCACTCCAAGTTAATATCCATGGCAGATTCTAGTTCATTTTTAAGGAAAACAGGTTCTACATTTATCTTAGAGAAAGACATTTTTGGTAGAATTATTTCCATTGTGATATACATCTTTTGATTCAGATAAATAGAAAGTCAAGCAAGAAATCTAGGAGGAACAAAATGTCTTAGTGAAAGTGAACATATAAATTTGTTTATTCATTAGATTTACATCCCACTTTTCTTTCAAAGATATAACAACTCTTGAATTAAACCAACCCGAGAGACAATTATTGGCTCAAAATCACCCAGCAAGTTTGTATGGCTGATAGATTGAAGCTGGCTCTGATCACCATAGTACATAGATTCTCAAGAAATTCCACAATCTCACAATATCCTTTAATAGAATCTCGGTTTACAACAGTTTTCTGATGTGCTTGTTGGCACTCAGCTGCATTCTGATGGATCAGAGAGTACACTTCTTTCTTCCTTTTTGAGGAAGGCACAACAAATAAAATAATAAAATAAAAATGACTTGGTGATTTTCCATATCATAGAACTAAATTTTCTTGGTATAGAAAGTATATGTTGATTTTCAAAAAGTATTACAATTCATACCAATGGCTGGCCCTGTTATCTTGTATTCGACCCCATTAAGCTGTGTATAACTGTGTGTGTGAAAGAGGAAAAACACAAAGGGCAATTGTGGTGCCTAATTCCTTTGTATGATCCCTTCTAGCTCCGCAATTGATTTACCCAACTAAAGCACCCTCTCCTTCTGTACCTCAGCCACCCCCTTTAAGCAATGGATTTCACTACACATTTGTCTAACACCTTAAAAGTAAGAACTAACTGCTCTTGCTGCCTGTATTTGCCATTAATGATATGCTTTGCCGATGTTGGATCTCTCTGTAAATGTAATAATAACTGCATGCAAACTTTAGTGATCTAAAGAATCTTTGCTCCTTCAGTTAAGAAAAGTAAAAAAAATTACAAGGTATTGGCAGAAATTGTCAAGAGCTGCTGTGAGACTGCAAGTTGTTTTAACTTTCTTATCACTATGATGTTATTTTAGGCGAAATGTGTACAGGTGGTTTTGTAATAGCAGCACCGCATATTGAAAATGGCAATTGCCACAAGTTGCGTCTCGTGGAAACTGGAAAATCTAAAATATTAAATAACATCTGAATAAATATTAAATATGTAAAATAAATGTTATATAATAAAATACATATTATTATTGGTAGCAGAAATCAAAAGAGCCTTCATTTCCTTATGCTAGGCCTTAAATTGAAGAATAGTTATGGCAATCATTATCACTGAAACAAATTCTGCCATACTTTTGGCGGCTTGCCCTGGCAATAAACCAAGTTTGTATATAGTTTCATAGAGTTATTTTTTTTTCTTTAAAATATATTGCCTTTTTTTGAAAAGAAAATTATGCTTATTTTCTTTTCTAGGTCTTTTTTGAGCACTATAGTAGAATTGAGTGAATTGCACATGCTTGGGAGATTTCTTTTTTAATTAAGACCGGTTAACAAAACAATATTATTTTGTTTCCTGAGTTTTCTGGGAAGTCTCTGTAATATATCAAGTATATAAAAAGTCAGAAGAAAGAGCACAATATGCTTTACCACTATATGTTGATCTAATTTTACTACTCTATCATAAGCCGTTCCTATTCCGAGTCCAAAATTACCTATGTGCACTATTAGCTATTAACAGCAGTTGGGAAATTTATGCTTTTTAGTAAACTTGCTTCATCGATATCTAATTGCATTGTGTTTTTCTTTATGCTAGCCAAAGCAGTAACTGAACGGTGATTCCTGGAATGTGCCAGTAACAATCGCCTAATGAACAAATGCAACCAGAAAGAAGGAAGAGGCACCCCCAGGCTAGCCTTCTCTCATAATTACTCTTATTTGGACACCTTTTATAAATAAGTATAGAGAATGTTCGTATAAAAAAGAAAACAATTTTGTATTAAAAAAAAACCCAGATAAATTAACAGCATTTTTAATATACTATATAAAACAGTGTTTCTCAACCTTGGTAATTTTAGGAAGATGGACTTAAACTCCCAGAATTCTCCACCCCATTCTGGTGGGGGAATTCTGGGAGTTGAAGTTCACCCATTGTAAGATTGCCAAGATTGAAAAACACTGATATAAAATATGTGCAATGGCCATAATTCAAGCCCATGCAGGTCCTGCTGATCAGTTCATTGATTTTAAAGATTTGACAATTTATTTTTTTAAGAAAAAATGTATTAGATTAGATTTGTTGTTGAAAAAGGGCTGCTTACGTTTAAAAGATTGGATGCATGCTATAAAGATGCATCATTATATTCTTTGGCTATTTTGTATTTATAAAGGAAAAATTTAAAAACCGTTATCCCATTAGATAGATAGATAGTGTATACACACACACACACACACACACACACACACACATATACATATACATATACATACATAGATAGATACATACATACATACATATATTAGAGTGAATAATGGTTTTGTGACAATCAGCTGCAATTTTATTGAAGTAATCAACATTTCAATAATTCCAGATCTCATACAAATACAAAAACTAGATATAAAATATGTAAAAGATGGACCCCTTTGAATAAATTATATAGCCTATTATAATCAAGAATCGTTATAGACCTCTGTCCTACATGACATCACTAACCTAGCAACACTGTCCACCTGTTGTAAAAAGAAATCCATTTTTTTATATCATCTTTGAGTTTAGGGCTCAGGCAATGAAATATACCCGATTCAGTCCAGTCCCTTTCCCAATGTAAATGCAATTCTCATGCAATTTGCCCTCCAGCACTAAGATACATAATGCATACATTCTCCACATTTGTCACAAAGAGGGCATAGGTTGCGCACAAAATCTAATTCTTTTAAATAAAAAAATGACTTGCCATGGTGCATCTCTGTGCATATTCAGCAGGAAGCTGTTTGTTATTGATCCCTCTAGAAAGTGCTCCATCAAAAAGGTCCTGCATCCACAGCAGGCTCAGATCACTCACTGTAAAACAAACTATTTAAAATAGCTGATACAATTATTAATACATCATTTTACTCAAATATTTATTTTCTTAATATCTGTATTTTCAAAAGCAGCACAAATGATTTATTGTCAACTGTTTATAATTTGCTATGTTGATTTACCTCCTGGCCCAGACAGTTAAAATCTAAAGTATAAGATTTCTCTTCTTGGGCCTTAGGCAAAAAAGCTAATAAAAGCAGTTAATGATTGTTTTTTAACGTGAAGGTTTGTGTGCTATATTAAAAATGTGGGCTGACACCCATCCAGTATTGTGTTCATACTCCTGCAGAAGTGAGTTCAGTGTATTACAGCTTTCTATTACAGTACTCTCTTTTTATACTAATTATATAAAAAATAATCCTAATTATCCAGAGTAAAGTAAATATGGATTTAAGCCAAGATGGGCTCACATTTGGTTTGGAGACAAGATTGGCCTCTGGAAGACGCTTCAGACCTGTACTACATGTCAGGACAGTGACACACTCACACCTTTTTCCATATATATCTCACTCTTGTGGGGGGAGATTTAATCCTGCTCCCCAACTGTGATCAGAGATGCTGTGTCCCTGCCAGTACCCTGTTTCTCTGAAAATAAGACATCCCCTGATAATAAGCCCAATTGGGCTTTTGAGCGCATGTGCTAAAATAAGCCTTCCCCTGAAAATAAGCCCTCCCCAAAAATATTTAAACGCAGAGCTGGAAATCAAGTAAGATGGCAAGAGGAGCCCCATCTTGGTCCATGTGCCCCAAAATAATAAGACACCCCCTGAAAGTAAGGCCAAGCGCTTATTTCAGGATTCAAAAAAATATAAGACAGGATGTTATTTTCGGGGAAACACGGTAATAGCCGGCAAAGAGCAGCTTTACGAGGATGACTATGGGGATATGAAGACATTTTAATCTCTTCCATTTCTCCATTGCAGTAATTCTGACATAAGGAAGATCCCAGAGGGAGATGGCAGAAAAAAACAGCTGCCAAATCCTGGAATATTTCCTTGCTGTTAACAGTACAAATCCAGGTTAATTTTGGAATGAAAATTAATTTCACCCCTACATAGCAATCCTGGTGAAGATTGCACAATAGGTCATTCAAAGATTCTTTTTCTGTGGCTCAACACAGTCTGTGCGATGGGATGTGGATTGAAATTAGTGAATTGGTGCAGAGAGAAATATGGCTGTTCACCACAAGATTACAGGGTAGTTTTCTAGAAACCACAGGGTGCCCAAGTGTAATAGAAATAATTTCTTTAAAACTAGCCTATAACATTACTACCCCTACATAGAAGCCTGAGACTATTTTTAATTAGAAAATCCCAGTATAAATTATTGAGACATTCATACTGATAGCTGTTAAAGAGATGCAACTAATGTCGCAGAAACTTTTACATAAAAGATGAAACCTGTAGTTTTCAGCTCTGCATGGTATAATACAATGCACAAACATAAGGAATTTCATAAAATATATTGTTAAAAACACATTGTCAGGGTTCCATACATATTGTTTATGGAGAACAGAATTTCACAGGTAGCAAAGAGTCTGTATTCATGATTTTCTATGCATCCTTATGAGCAGGGCTATTAATGATGTACTTACCGTATGTTTTGATGACTTGTATCAATGTAGAGGGAATGTAATATAAGAGGAGTTCATGTGTGGGGAAAAAAAGCTTCCATGCTGGCTTCCCAAACTAAGATTTGCAGAGAACTACAAGTTGTCTTTCATTATATATTTGTTCTTTGAACAGGCGCACACTACGTAGCAAACTAATTTTGAGAGTTTGAGGTACTTTAAAAATCTCTTTGTGATGTTGCCTTGAAGCTACCGTTCAATGAAGAAATCTTTCAAGAAGAATGAAACCTTGTCTGTATTACAGTCCATACCTTTTATGTATTTACTTGTAGAAGTGAGTCCCAATTATTTGTTTCAGATTAGAATGGAATTCTAATGTGGAAAATTCAAATATCCCAGAATAAATACTCAAATACTAATACTCAATACCTTGAGAAGCACATACAGCTCCATGTGAAGAACAGTCTAATTTAATTTAAACCAGGTGGGAATGAAGTAGCATTATCTTGTTTTACATTTGTAAAAGTCAATGATTGTTCTCTGTGTTTAAACAAAATTCTCCATCTATCCCAAATGATAACATAAATAGTTTTTCTTACAGCAAAATTGACTCTGAAAAGATTAATAAGAATGATTCTGTTAACTTTTCCCTTAGGCTTTTATTAATGGTGTTTGTTGAAATCTAACACTGCATTGCTAATTCTTTGCTTAAAGTTGGTCAACAATATGTAATTGGACATATTTATTCTAGCAACTAAAGAATTGCATAAAGAGAAACACTAGTTTTTGTTTTCCTTTCCGTCATTAAGTTAACAGATACAATTTCTACCTGACTGTGTCTTTTATCAAATAGTAACTGGGTTGAAAATTATTTTTTGAAACTTGTATTCTATTTTGGCTATATATGGAAACTATTCTTGATAAAATGTATGTAGAAAATACAATCTATTTTAATTGAATACTGCCAGTGTCAAGCATGTAACATTTTGTCAAAATGATATTCTTTTATTTTTTTCTTTATTAAAATGTTGAAATATTTTGCAAGAAAATTTTAATTTAAATGAAATGTAACAATTTGGAGACAATATATATGTACATATTAAACTATTAACATTATATTTGATCTGCCTTTGGAGTTTTATCATTTGTTCTTCAAATTTTGACCGCAATTGAATTTACGTTTATTTTTTACTGTCAAAATATTGTCCCTCGTTCTCGGATCCACATTGAACTACATCACAATTTTTCTCTGCCTTCATCCCACAGGATAGGACTGTACGACTTTTGTATCGCTAGCATAGAACTCAAATAAGTTGCTGTGTTCCTTGGCCAAACCATCCAGTGGGCCACTGATTCCTTACCTCTACGTTACAGACATTATGCTTCTTAATGACAATGGTGATGTTACAGTATATATTAAAACTTCTTCATGAAATAAATATGGATTGGAAATAGCTTTTGCTTAATTTGAAAGGGCTTTGCAAACATCAGTTTATCTCTTGGGTTAGGAAAAGCCCACAGTATTCAGAAACATACTCCAGCGCTATCACTATTTTCTTATTGATCTCATTAATTCTAAATTGTGCTCTTCCAGCAATTTTTTTCTGGTAAATGTTCACTTCCATCCCCAATCTGAGTTTCCCAATGTTCAGGTAGTGTTTTCCTATCTGCATATAACCTGGGCTCAGATTAAGGAGCACTGTGAATGTATTGCTGCTTATCCCCATTTATAAGCAACAATGAAGTTATATTTTACTTTATTTTTATTTTATTTAGAGGATTTCCTGCCTGAGCAGGGCTTTGGAGTAGAAGACCTCAAAGGTCCCTTCCAACTCTGTTATTTTGTTATTTTATAATATATATATAGGCAGTCCTTGTTTTTTTGCTTAATGACCTTTCAAAATTATGAAAAAAGCGTTGAAAAAATGTTTTAAAAAGGGACTTGGGACTGGTTCTCACACTTATGAATGTTGCAATGTCCCAATAGTCACATGATCAAAATTTGGGTGCTTGGCAACCCTCATGTTACTATTATGGTTGCCTCATCCTGAGGTCACATGATCACCAGTTGCAACCTTCTCAGGATGTTTCAACAAACAAAATCAATGGGGCAAGCTGGATGTGATTTGCTGAACCACCGCAGCAAAAAAAACATTGCAAAATCAGATGCAACTTGCTTAGCAACCATGTTGCTTAGTGATAGAAATTTAAAGTCCCAATTATGGCCATAAGTCAAGATGACCTGTACTGTTTATACTCACTTTGGGACTGAAAACTTTTTAATTTACAACTTTAATCATGATCAAGCTGTTTATGGCAACCGAGTTACCTCCTGTGCTAGTGCAGTTTTCTATCCCAACAAAGATGTTTTAAAAGGGCGACGAACTGCATTTATATAGTTTCAGAATAAACAACGGCTAACAGAAAAGGTTTCCTCCAACTCTGTGAATTAATGTTGTCACGCTTGCGAGCGAAGCACAGCTTCAGAGATCGGGAAACCATATTTTTGAGGGTTCGCTCTCCTTGATTTCTGTCTTTCTTCTTTTAAAGTATTTGCAAATGACACACACGCACATATGTGTGTGTATTACAGAGTTATCAGAAGCACCGAGAAGACACAAAAATATTGTGATGTGATTTTGCCTGATCAACCTTGCTATTGCTGAGGTGCGTTCAAAAGATGAAGACTTTTACTGCCTACTAGCTAAAGTAACCTTTCTTCATACTGTTCAGTACAAAGGAAGAGCACAAAATGTACATACATCACAGTGACTGGAATTCTGTTTGAACAAGTCTATTGATTGGGCCTGACCTCTTTTTTTACACTCCCACCCCCCCATTATTTGAAAAGGTGCATCTAAGTCTGGCTGAATTGAACCAACTGCAATGAACTTTCTATGAAAACTTCTTGAGATATTTCTTTTAGTTCAAAGCTTTGGGATTTTTAAAGGGCATTTTTAATACAGCCTATTGAGATATTCTGTGCCCAAGCCACACTTTGAATGTTTTAAACTACAGGTAAGTCTGAAAAGAAGGGGGAATGAAGGCATTACAGCAGAATCATGATCTGGGGAAGGGAAGGAAACCTTTTGACCCATGGAATAAATAAAAATGTCAGATAATGCTTTGAGGGAGAACTTTGTTCTAGTATAGGCGGCATTAGCGTCAGACTTCAGAACAATCATTTAGAAAGTACCTAAGAAATGTATCCCAATTCACTGAATTGCATTGTAACTCTTCAGTAAAGCATGATTCACATGCTTTTTCCAGGACTCCAGACTTCAGCTATTACTAACAAAAGAGATCACATCTGAAACTTCGTTTCACATTTAAAATACTGTAAACCATTGTGTTACATCAAAACCATATGAACATATAGGTGGAGACACCGATTCTACCAGCAAAATTTGTTTAACTTCTGAAGTATCTAAGATCTAATCATAAATTGAATTTTTTAAAAAATGAACTCTTGATTTCCAATTTTAATTGGCATTTCAATTAATGATGTCCTTAAATATCAGTAATTTTGAGACAAAATTCTTGTATGGAGAAATGGGGATATGAGTAAATAGATTATTCTGTTAACAGAAAGCAACTCTCACCCTGCAAGTCATATATAGATTTATCTGGAAGTAATGCTATTTGCTTACACCCAAAGAGAGAAGGAAAAGAGAAAAAAAGAAAGAAGAAAAATGATAGATGATGATAGATAGACAGACAGACAGACAGGCAGACAGATAGATGATAGATATGCTAGAGATAGATATGTAGAGATAGATAAAGATATTAGTGTGGTAAAACATTTCTAAAATATTGAAACAAAAACTTCAAATTCCTGTAAAGTTTGTCATATCCAGAAGGCTATGCTTTTGGCTGTCTTGTACATTAGATTTGATAATGAGAGTATTTGGCTTGGATTTCAATGTTTAAAGGGAAGCTTTACAGTATTTGAACATTTTTCAAACCTTTGTCTTTAACAATTAAAATGCTATATACTGTAGAGAGAAACTATTATCTCAGTTTAATAATTCATGTTAAATATGGAGAACTATACTATAATATTTCAAACTATAGTAAAATTGCTATTATTGGAATCTATGAGCTTTATCCCCAATACTATTCTTTAAGAGAGAGAGGGGGAGGGAGGGAGAGACAGAGAGAGAGAGAGGGAGAGAGAGAGAGAGAAAGAAAACCACTTGCGTATTCTTGTCAAGAAAAATACATGATATGTCTATAAAGTCACCAGAAATAGATCCTGAGTCAAAGGAGATACTATTTTTTAAATTAACATATTTAATCAGAAGATGTTTAAGACAGTTTAAGAAAAAAAAACCATTTGACATTGGGAGGTGGGTCAGAATTTTAATGAAGACAACCTCGGCCATTCTTTGCTAAATGAAATCCCTCTTGTTTGTTTCTCAGTTGCTTTTAATACAATCACCCATGGATACTTGAGTAAGACAGGAAAAGGTAACATAATACTTTTATTCAGTAAAGTTGGTTACAAAAACCATTTGTGAATCATGACTTTACATCATTATATTTGTTGACAAAACCCCACAGGGATCTGTTCCCCTTTTATGCTTTTTAACATCTGAAGCAGCTGAACAAGGTAATCTAAGATGCAAATCTATATAAAAAAAGGGAGAACACATCGGTGCCGATGTTATATTCATTGCAAATTATTCTTTATTTTGCTCAGTCATTTTACTTTTAAATTTTGATATTTAAAACTGGCTGAAAATGTTTGAGCTCCTCTGTTTTATTGCAGTCATATTTGGTTTGTTTTGGTTTTCATTGCACTGAATATGTAACTTAAAAAGAATTGCTACATAAACACATTTTTACATGGCACATTTTATAAATTTGAAAAATATGAAGAACTAAGTTGGTGGAACCCCTCAATATCCATATTGTCCTAACTGCACTGTAGGAAGAAACTTAAGATCTGGTTTGGAGTTAGGCTGGTATGTGGTCAGGCTAATTACAACCAACACTGATTTTGTTTTGTCTCAGCGTTTTGTTTTATAGTACTTCATTTTTTACAGTTCCTTACCCGTTGTATAGTGGCCAGAGTCCACCAGCGGGTGGCTTTAGAATCTGAAAAAATAAATAATAACTATATTGTAACTTAGTGCTTCTGTGAATGCTGCCATTCTCTGATCACTTAACTCCAGATGCCACCTAGAAACAAAAGCAGACTTTGCAGATACAAGACAAAACGGAACAAAATGCAACAACTGCAAAACGTTTGATGGAGGGGAAATGTGTACAAAAATATGAAAACCTGAATGGTATAACTGGTAATTATCAAGACTGGAACCAGCCTATGGCACACTATTACATTGTTGGTATATTTGTACAGTGCAAGTATTTTGGTATGTTCATTTGCTTTCTTATCATAGATTGTCCACAGAAGCCTAAACTTCTACTAGTTTCTTAAGAAATAATAAAACAAGTGATAAAAGGAGTGTCATAACTTCTCTCTCGCTCTCTGGTATTTATTTTTTTTTAGTCCCATCAACTAACTTGAAGAGCAGACTTTACTGCCTCCATATTCTTTTTACTAAAGTAAAGTATCTTTTCTCACAAGGCTGTCATGAAATGAGGAAAGCAGAATACTGTTTCTGATCTGTTTGGCTGCTGCAGTTCCAGGCCCCTTTTGTCTCCTTTTGAATGAATCTTCATCATGATTATCAAGCCTATACAGTACCAATAACCTTGTGGCGAAGGATGGGGCTCCTTTTTAGATGCCACATGCAAAGGCTTGAAGTTTCAGGTGAAAGTTTGATAAAAGGAGATTGCTTTCTTCAAACCAAGCACATCTCCTGGCCCCTCCATCTTTGCTGAGGCACTTGCTTGCTACGTTTCTCCCAATGCTTCATAAGGCCTCAAAGCAAATAAAGATACCAAGCTTTGATTAGGAAACCCAGCCGGGGCATTGATTCTCTTTGTCTCCATGTTATAGAGGCAGCTTCAGTGCATAATTTAATCTCTTCAGGGGACTGTAGTAAATCCACAAGAGATTTCCACCAGCAGCCCTCCTTGACATGAGAACTAGCATGCACATGATCTTTGATGTGAATTCCCTAACCATAGCCTTAGAAGGACCTGTGGCCTTTGATGCTGCCCTAAAAATTGGGCTTTCTGAAAGAAACTTTGAGCCTCCTTTCTTAGAAACACCTGATGAGATCCTATTTTCTGAGGCCATAGAAGGGGTTTTTTCCCCATAGTGCAGTGTAGCGAAACATGTTTTCCCCTGGCTATTAGACTCCTTTTATTTTATTCTTCTTTTTAACTGATATTTCGTCTTTTATTAAGAATCTTGAAAAGCCTAGGCATATTGTGGCATTTCATACCATAGATGGACAGGACACCCATGAGTGTTCTATCATATTAAAGCACAGCCCTAATGATACATGAAAATGATTTTGGCAGGAAAAAAAATTGGGCGCCTAATCTCCCTCATAATTATTTATGTGAAAAGATTTTCCTTCCTTCCTTCCTTCCTTCCTTCCTTCCTTCCTTCCTTCCTTCCTTC